>PVHT021183696.1:5122722-5151169 GCA_004024745.2 Catagonus wagneri
GCTGTGGCTGTGGCGAAGGCCAGCAGCTACAGCTCCTGTTAGACCCCTAGCCTGGGAACCTCCACATGCCGCAGGTGCGGCCCTAGATATGGCAAAAAGACAAAAAAAAAAAAAAAAAAAACCTCTTGGAACTCTTGGTTTTATTGATTTTTTCTATTTTATATCTCTATTTTATTTCCTTTCTGATCTTTATTATATTTCCCTCCTTCTGCTGACCTTATTTGTTTGTTCTTTTTCTAATTCTCTAAAGTGGTAGGTTAGGTCGTTTGAGATTTTTCTTGAGGAAGGCCTATGTTGCTATGAACTTCCAAGAACTGCTTTTGTATGTTGTGTTGTCATTGTCATTTATGTCAAGGTATTTAATTTCCTATTGTATTTCATCATCGACCCACTGGTTTTTCAGCAGCATGCTGTTGAGTCTCCGTGTAATTGTTTTACTCTCATCTCTTTTTCTGTGGCTGATTTCCAGTTTTATACCTTTGTGCTAAAAAAGATGCTTGAGATAATTTCTATACTCTGAAGTTTGTTGAGGCCTGTTTTGTTCCCTAGTACGTGGTCAATCCTGGCGAATATTCATGTGCACTTAAAAACAATGTGTGAGGGGGGGCATGTTTACATGTAATGTCCTGAAAATACCAATTAAGTCTAAGCGTTCTATCATTTAGCATATCTGCTGCCTTATTAATTTTCTGTCTGGAAGATTTGTCCATTTATGTCAGTGGGTGTTAAAGTCTCCTATTGTACTCCTGTCAATTTCTCTCTTTATATCTGTTAGTATTTGTGTGTCCTTGGGTGCTGACAAGTATAAAATCCTCTTGTAGTTTTTATCATATTATAATGCCCTTATCTTTGTGACTTTTGTTTTAAAATTTATTTCATCTGATGTGAGTACTGCAACCCCACTTTCTTGTCATCTCCTTTTGCATGCAATTTTTTCCCATCCCTTTGCTTTCAATCTATATCCTTTGCCCTAAATTAGGGGGTATCTTACAGAAAGTATATTGTAGGCTTTTTTCTTAATCCAGTCTGCCACTCTATCTATGTCTTTTGATTGAAGCATTAGGTCCATTGACATTTACAGTAATTATTGATATGTATTTATTACCATTTTAGGTGTTATGAGTTTTTAAAAGACAACTACTTTTTTAAATTAACTTAATCCTTTTCTTCTAGAAAACAATTAGATAAGCAGTTTGGAAAGTAAAATTAAAGACTTTTTTCTTTCTTGACACTGCTTCTAGAATATATGTCCATTCACCATTAAGATGATTTCAAAAGAGTAAGGAGGAACATCAGTATGACAAGGAAATGTTTCCTAACCCTGAAAAATGTTTTTTTTTTTTTTCCTCCTACACAGCTATGAATTCCAGGTGAAACCCAAAAACCCACTTGGTGAAGGCCCAGCCAGCAACACAGTGGCATTCAGTACTGAATCAGGTAATCACATCGTGATTATATCCCACCAAGGATATAAAGGGCCAAAAGGCTTCACACAGCTTGTTAGGAACCCAAACACTAGGTAAAGCATTTCTTGAATTTCCAAAAAAAATTCATTTGAAAAAGCAAACTGATGGAGGTGCCTTTAAGGAAACACCACTTAGGTTTCTCCTCATTTATCTTGATGTCAGAAAAAAGTCAGAAAAAAGGAAAAAAAGCATGTAGTCAATCTCTACTCAAAAATAGTGAATGAATGCTCCTCCCTGCCTAGAATATCAGACATACTATGCCACAATATTCAGAAAGGGAAATCATTTAATATTTTTTATGATAAATAGCTGTGAAATTTTCTAATTTGGCCTAAGCTCCAATTCCTAAATGAGATACATCTGTACTCACAACCTTAGTGTATAGTTTTTACACCAACTGCAGTTCTTGGGATCTTGGTGATTTTACCATCAATGTTTTTTTTTATGTATGAAACTAAAAGATGAAGTTTTTCAAATGAAAGTAAAAGCCAGAACAGCAACAGACTACTCAAGTCACATATAGAAGATACAGCTGAGTACATGACACAGGAGATTCTCCAATGGAGAACATTTCCCAAAACAAAATATGCAAGTTTCAAATTTGAACTTTAACAAGAGTGTACTGTTTTTCAGGATATCTTAACTATAAGCACCATTTTCTTTACTATACCACTGGAACACTGGGACTTAATAACTTCTGACTCTGTGTTTGCTATTTCTTCTCAGCTGATCCAAGAGTGAGTGAGCCAGTTTCTGGTAAGTACCTATCTTAACAAGAACACAACTACATTCTTTTTTGCAAAGATTCAACTAACCAAGCATGGCAGAATTTCAGCCATGATTTCACTTTAGTCCATTTAGTCTTCTTAGACTATCAATCAGGTGTGAATGCTAGCCTAAAACATTCAGTAACATTGAGAGCCTATGATGTTTCAGAACAAGGTGAACATTTTGAAATCTGCATTCATTCATTCATGTAACAGATCAGCTCAAATTTTCTCGTTAATAATGAAGTCAAGATACAGCACTGTCATTTCCACTTTTAATTACAAGTCACATTAAAAGAAGCTGTTTGAATTGTGTAATATGCTGAAAAAAAATCTAAATTTGGCCCTAAAAGGATGCTGTCAACATCTAGCACTGCAGAGGCTATTCAATGCTGACACATACTACTCCAAGATTTACCTCAGTATTGACAGAAATTTAATTGGTGGCTTATGTATTTAAACTCCTGTATTTGGGGCACTGGAGAAAACCAGGTATCAACAAGTTGACAATGAACTTTGCAAATTACTTACTAAAAAGTTTTCAAGACACCTCTTCATTACCCAAAGTCAGATACTAAACTCAAACCATGTGCTTTCCTTAAACAGCAGGAAGAGATGCCATTTGGACTGAAAGACCATTTAATTCAGACTCTTACTCAGAATGTAAGGGCAAACAGTACGTCAAAAGGACCTGGTATAAAAAGTTTGTAGGGGTGCAGCTATGCAACTCTCTCAGATACAAGATTTATCTGAGTGACTCCCTCACAGGTAAGCTGGGCCACAGTTCTGTTCTGAGCCTTGTCCTTCAGAGAATGTTTTGAACCGTTCTGTAAACTGGCCTTTTCTATGGACAATTCTAAATAATAAGATGTGACATAAATACAAGCTTTATTTTTTTTTTTGAAAAAGATGTTACTGAAATCCACAATTTGAGACATGTTATTAGAAGGTATATAATAAAAATGCAATCTGAAACAATGCCATCGTGGCAAACTTGAATGCAGAAAAATGAACCACATCCAAGGTAAATTTTATTATAGCCAACCAAGGATAAAAAGCCTCCTAGTAATAAATATGAGAGCATCTAAAAATAATCATGGAGGAAAAATGACATATTTAAGATTTTTAAGTCTGTCAGAGACAAAAGAAAGATTAAAACATTGAGTCAGGGCTCTTGTGGTCAGTGGGTTAAGGATCCAGTCACTGCTGTGGCTCTGGAAACAGCTGTGGTGTGGGTTTGATCCCTGACCTGGGAACTTCTACATGCCATGGGTGTGGCCAAAAAATTTAAATACAAAAATAAAAACAATTTAAATACAAAAATAAAAACACTGAGTCAGAAGGGCTATAACCCCTTGTCCCAGATTCAGTGGATTATCATTTTCTCTTCCATATTCATACAGTAAGGCTGGCCCCAACATAGAAAGGCAGACATTTGTTCAATCATTCAACAATATCTGCTTTGTTCAGACATTGTTTTAGGTGCTGGGGGCAAGACGGGAAATAAGATATGTTCCTGCTCTTTGTAGCTTACAATCCAATGGGGAGAGACAGAAAACAAGTATGTAAATAAGAATTTCATATAGTGCTTCGAAGAAAAAAAGGGTGAGAGAAAATGACTGAATGCAATGAAAATGGAGAGAAAATGGCTAAATGAAAGTGCCTTTAGTTAGAATGGTTAGGAAAAGCCTTTGAAAGGTACCACTTGTGCTGAGAAGAAAACCATGAAAAGGAACCAACGAAGCAAAAATGGAAGGACAAACCATCAGAAGTAGAAAGAAGGAAGAGAAACACAAAGGCCTGCAAGCAGAAAATGCCTTGCTGGTTCCATTAACGTGGCTAAGGCTAAGGGGGAGATCAGGCAGATGTGAAATCATGCGGAGCTTGGAAACCAGATATAGACTCCAGGTTTTATTCTGAGTATAACAGAAGACTGCTGGAGAGATCTGGGGAGGGGAGGAATAACAGGGAAATACAAGGTGAAAGCAGGGGTGCCAGCTGGGTGACCATTCCATAGGTCAGTCAAGGAACACTAATAGCTTGAACTAGAGTGAAAGGGTGTGGGGGTAACAAGAACAGGGAAGATGGATTATTTCAAACAACTTGATTATTTCAGAGTTGTCCCATATCAAAGAAAGTAATACTTCATGGTCGTTTCTTTTTTTTCCCAGGAAAATTTTATAACATAGGCGATCAGAGAGGCCATGGAGAAGATCACTGCCAGTTTGTGGATTCATTTTTAGATGGGCGCACAGGACAACAACTTTCTTCTGACCAGTTACCCATCAAAGAAGGTATGTTTTCTGAGTCTCCTCATAACCAGGAGGCTCTTACAAATTAACCCAAAAAGAATTCAAGCTGAGGAAAGCAATCACTTTAAAAATAATTCTGTGGCACTTTATCTGCCTAGAAAAAAGACTTTTCACAAAAGACCTTAAAATAAAGATTTTAAAAGAAGTTTCTCAAGTTTCCTCCCATTCCTTAAGATGCTGTTCCTTAGAGCCAATGGAAATTAGATTTATATAAATGCATTCTACTTCAAAAAAAACCTAAATTTGCAAAGTAAGCTATAAAAGTGCAGCATTTCCCAAACTTAAATCATTCATGTATTACCTTTATAGTTTTTGTCATACTGAGCACACAGGCAGTTTTCATTCCTTTAAAAAAGTTTTTAAAGACAGCTTTATTACTATGATAGAAGGAAAAAAGAATATTACTTGCCTTATAAATAAGCAAATACAATTAAAACAGTTCTGCTGAGAAATGACTAATGACTGCAACCTGCTAAAGATACATTCGCACCAAGCTGCTTAATGAGGATTGAGAAGACTGAAAATTGACTTAATCCCTGTCCAGGCAGGGTAGGAGAGGATAAATTAAATATCCATATTACTCAGGAATTACCAAGAGGGTTTGTTAAATACTTAAAATTATTTGATTAGTCTTTTTAGCAACACATTTTGATCTCTAGTACTAAAAATACCAGCCATAGTAAAAGATGACTTCGTAAGATCTGTGTACTCATTAACAGGAAGTTGAAACTATTGTCTCAGAGGAAATGGATATAAAATATACTGTAAATTATGTCTATTTCCATTACATTTTACAATCACAGCAAAGCTTTTAATCATTTAGTTCAGGAAGGAAGATTTCACCAAAGTTTTAATTCTTAGAATTTTAGCAGTCGTAGAACTACCTTTCTTTTATTTCCTAACACTTAAGAGTACACGTCTTTACCAGGTCACTTCTTCATAGCCCACATAGTCTGTGTGCAGAAAGTATACTTTCATGTACTGTGTGTACTGAAATTGGTCAATGACAAAACAAAAACTCTCCCAACTCCTGCCCCTTGTCAGCTTCATCTCTCAAATACTGCCCAGCATCCCGTCCTGATACATCGCCAGCCATTACTACCTCAGGAAAGACACCAGTGCCTCTGCTGCTATTCATTCTCTGAAACACTCTACTCTACCTAACATAAACTTCAGACATTCGATGACACCCTTCAATCTATGAGCACTGAGGACAAAAATATAACATGGCAGCTATTAAAATTAATTTAATTTTCCCTCTTAGGCTACTTCAGAGCAGTTCGCCAGGAACCTGTCCAATTTGGAGAAATTGGCGGTCACACCCAAATTAACTACGTCCAGTGGTACGAATGTGGGACCACAATTCCTGGAAAATGGTAGATACTGCAATCATGTTCAGAAGTGTCTTCTGTTTCAACATGGCAAAAAATAATTGGAAACAGTATGGTAATTAGTAACACGCATTTAAAGCTCTTATGTTTACTATGTATAAAAGTTTAAAATCTAATAGCAATATTAGATGTTTATTAGAAAGACTGCTAAGGATATTTATCAGGTTTTACAAAGTCATTTTAAGAAAGCAAGATATTGACATTAACAAAATAACATTTTTGGGGAAGCTGGCTCCCTTTTCATGGTATTTTAAGAGATCATTGTATATTATTTATCACACTGTTGTAATGATGTTTTGAGATACTTTTATAACAAAATTAACATCGAAAAACTAATATACTTTTAAAAATATTTACTTTTATTGTGTATTCTTCCTACTGGTGAGTTAATTCCATAAAACTCTACTTGGTTTAACTTATTAGATCAAATTATCTTTAGCATATAGATCTGGGAGGAAAAAGGTTCTTATATTTACTTGTTTATTTAAACTTCAACTTTTTAGCAACAGCTGAATATCTTTTCTGAAGCATTTAAATAGCCACTCATGCTAATAATATACATTTCATTAAATATCTGCAAGTTATGTGATTAAAGATTTTGTTTAAATCAGTAAATTCGTATTAGCTAAAAAATGGAATTGAGAATTTGATATAGCATTTCAATATACCTATTTTGTTCTTTTTCTACCCCTAAAAATATGTTAGTCTTAATTTTCTCTGTAAAACTATCCCTTTAAAGAGCTGTGTTCATACCGTTTTTCATATAATTCAAATCAAGCTTTATAGGGAAACTGACTGTAAAGTCTAAAAGCACAAAAGGATAATGCATGATGAAAACCTTACCATTTTATAGGGTATTTGCTATATTTTTACACAGAAAATCTCTAGGAATGAATGTTACCAGAGGCTGTTTTCATAATTCTAACAACTTGTAATGAAAACCTCACTCATTTTAATTTACAAAAGTATTGTTCTACTTCATTTGGGTAGAGAGATGGGAATGTTGCATTGTTGCCCTCATTCTTAAAGGACCTTTCTTTGCTTCCTTTCAACATGCTTCAATTTTATCAATACTACATTTTATATTTTTCAAACAGGTATTAACTCAGCAATAAAGAGATGTAGTTTTTTTTAAGACTGAGTTCTTTATCTCTGAATGGTTCACCTCTGTAAGGAAAAATTCTAAGGATCCTCCATTTGTATTTTTTAATACTGTATCTATTGTGTTATGTATATAATGCTAATCAATCTTCCTGTGAAATCTAAAGTTTCACTGTTTTAAGCCAAGGACAAAATTCAACAGGACTGTGCATCTCTGAATAGAAAGGCATAAGATAAAAATGTCTTCACGACCAAAACATAAATTTCTATTTCTTGCTTTTTTTCTCATGTATAGTACAGTATCAAAGACTAAATTAAATTACAAGACCATTAATGGATTCAATCATCTTTATTAACCTATCAGTGTTACATTTTATACATAATATCTAGTCTTTTCAAAGGGATCTACTTTTTAGTATATCATGTTAATAGTAAAAAGCCAAGTAAGATGGCTGAACTTCAACCTAGCATTTTAATATCCTCTGGACAAGGCAAGCTAGAAAGTCAATCACTTTGCACACATTTAAGAGTAGTGTTCCAAAATAACTAGGAAGCTGCTACACTTTTAAGCAAGGGAGGAAAAGAACTTTCATTTTGGTCTTTTTTTTTCCCAGCAAATTATACTTTCAATTAACAGCAACAATATCATAAAAAATGCTCTGCTTTTTAAATTTCCGAACTTCAATACAAATTAAAATAGTAGTATTGGAGTCTTTTGGGAGGCAAAGAGCTAGCAGCTACATTCATCAGTGTAACTGAGCCTCTTTATCGGTAACCTGGTCCAGGTTGGGTATAGCCCTGACCAAAGGGAGGACGGCTACGTGCATAAGGGTTAGACCCACTTGGAAGAGGGGTCATGGTACTTCCAGGAGGTGGAGTAAAACCTGGTCTGGGCTGATAGGCCCCGGGTTGGCTTGGAGCCATTCCAGGTTGTGAGGCAGGGGCCACAGTGTAATTAGTAGGCTGGGAAGTCTGGGTAGTGTAAGTCTGTGGAGGGTAACTGCTCGCCTGGTACTGCTGTGGCGGTTGAGCAGGCAGCTGCTGAGGCTGACCAGAAAAGGCAGGAGCCGGTGCCTGGGATGTTGGTTGCTGGCCATATCCCTGGAACTGCTGAGGTTGCTGGGGTCCAGTCTGCTGACTATAGCCTGCTGAAAAGGCAAAACATGCAGATCTTATTTTTTCTTTTGGTAAACATTTTCCAGAGAACTAGTCTTACAGTTATGGACCAAAAATGATGAGAAATTTAACATACTTAATCCTAAGTACTTATGTAACAAGTAGAGTAGTAGATTCCGTATTTCAAGACCACATAGTATCAAAGAAGCATTTTCCAGATATTTTTTTAATCCTCTAAAATTAAAACTACTACATATATTTCTTCTACTGCAATTTCTAGACTATATAATCCCCAAGAGTAAGTTCCTATTCTAGTGTAACTCCCAGTATACAGTAGATGCTCAAATGATAAGTGCAAAAATTAATTCAAAAGCTAGTCATTAACCTGGTTTTGAGGGGAAGCCTTTTTAATATAGTACCAAATTAAAAAACACTGTAGAGACTATCAAATGAAACAATGGTGCTAGAAACATCTTACTGTGCTAATGAGATACTTTAAGGTTTATTCACTCTATAAAAACTAAGCCGATTTAAGAATAAACATTAAGTGCCCATTTTCACAATTCTTACAATATTTTAGATCTGATATCTGTTTTTGCCTTTACAATTCAAAATTCTGGCTTAGCAGTAACAAGGTAACAGACAGAAAGCACATCATATTGCCCCACAAAAAGCAACATCTACATTCATTAGTTACTAGAATGTAAAATTTTTTTAAAAGAAAAGGTCTGCTTCACTAAAAACTTTTATCTCTACCATGAAACACACCTGCAGCTACTTGCAATGAAACCTCTCCATTGACTGGAATCCTGTCAGCATTAAATACCAGATACATAAGAAAATTATTAAAATATGTACAACCCTGCATTAAAAAAATAAAAAGGATTGAATGAATTTGAGTACATTCTGAACTCACCTTGAACCTGGGTTCAAAATTTACTCATGAAAGAAAGCTTTTTGAAATAGTCCATGAATAAAACTGGAAAAGGTCACAGAGGGAAACTGCCAAACCAGCAGAGTGTCAAAGATGGTCCAGTGTTACCACCACCACTTACAGTCTCCAAGTAGAATACTTAGTTGACTAGTTCCGTATCTCCCAAATTCAAGTTAAAAGGACTAGCAGGATCAGAAATACAAAGATAATAATTTGAAAAGAACTAAACTTTACTCGGTGAAGACCCTGACTAAAATCATTAAGAGCAAGCTTAAATTGTAATAAGTAAATATCTAATGCATTTCACTCACGATAGTTTCTAAATACTGAACCAAAACTTTGAATGTCATACAATTTCTCCTATCCTCTACTTTAAATTGTTTTACTGTCTTAAGTTTTTGGAGAAACAGAAGGACTCAGCTTTTATACTGAAAATGTCTATTCAAGTTAAGACTGTAACTGAAATCTAAACCAGCTTTTTAATAGAATCTGGGGACAATATCCTCACAATTATTTCTCAAAAGAAAGGCCTAAGATGCTGTCTCATTAGCAACCTAAGGGCATAAGATGCTGTTTCATTAGCAACCTACTGCTCTTTGATCACAATGTGTCAATACCTTTATTATGTATATACTCTCCCTCCCACTGCCATCCTCTCCCTTGAAAAACAAAATAAATCGGTAACTTTGGTAAAAATAAGAAATGGTAAGAAATGGAAATTCTGTGGTTTTGTGAATAAATGAATATTACAGGACAAGGAGTCATATGGTCCACAAAACCTCAAGTATTTACTATATAGCTTTTTATGGCAAAAAAGTCTGCTAATTCCCTGGTCGAGGTTGGAGAATGCAGAATGAGATAGGTAATAATCAACTGTAGAGTTGAGTGTACTGATCTAGCTCCCCCAATGAATGGTATCAATGCATTACAACTCTTTGAATCCTAGTTCCCAAACTCATAAAATGAATGGATGGGCCAAGGTCAGTGGTTCCCAACCCTGGCTGCACTTTAGAATGATCTGTAAAGTTTTTAAAATACCAAAACCCAAGTCCCACCCCTGACAAATGAAACAAAATCTCTGGGAGTAGAGCCCAGGCACCTGTAACTTTCAAAACACACCTCTCCAGGTTATTCTAAAGCACAGGGAAAGTTGAAATCACCTGGATACCTAGATTTTTTCCATTCAAATATCTATAATTTCTATAAATTATGTAATTTGTAACATTGATTTTACTTTAAAGGACTACATCCTAAGAATAAACTCTCCCCATTATTATAGTCCAAGTTAAAATTCTTTCCACATATTTCATATAATTAAAAACTAGCAGCTACCGGTTAAATCACTTTACAACAAATTAATCTGAATAAAAATTGCCATTTGTATTAAAATATGTCCAACTCTAATGGTAGAACTTTATGATAATGGTAGAACTTTATGATCTAGTTCAGAGGGCTGGCAAACACACATTTTTCTGTTAAAAGACCAGATAGTAAATATTCTAGGTTTTGGGGGCTGTGTAGTCTCTGAAACTTTTAAACGTAGGGTTTAAACCCCATTGTGCATTTTCTTAATGGGTTTGAAGCATATTAAGAAAAAAAAAAAAATAGAGCACATGTTTGCTTTAATAGTAGTGCCCCCCCTTTTTTTTTTTTTTGGCTTTTTGTCATTTTAGGGCCCCACCCACAGCATATGGCGATTCCCAGGTTAGAGGTCTAATCGGAGGTGTAGCTGCTGGCCTGCACCACAGCCACAGCAACACAGGATCCAAGCCGCATCTGCGACCTACACCACAGCTCATAGCAATGCCAGATCCTTAACCCACTGAGCAAGGCCCAGGGATCAAACCCGCACCTCATGGTTCCTAGTCGGATTCATTAACTGCTGCGCCACGACGGGAATGCCTGCCCGTCATTTTTTTAATTGAGGAAAATAATTACGCATTTTCGTGTTATAGAGTTCCTTAGACTCACTGATGGCAGCTATCTACTACATAGAGCTTTAATCTCAGACTTTTTAATACTTGAGTTGATATTTATATTAAATGAGATAATGTGTACAAAACTCTTTTTACACTTACACTCTAGAGTTATGCCTGGGTTCCAGTGGTTGTACTTACTAGCTAGACCCCATATAAGTTGCTTAATCTTTCTGTACCTGAAATAGGGATTACTCATGAGGCTGATTTTTTTCCCATTATTTATTGCCTTTTCTTAGCTCATTTTTGTATTGCAGAGTTAATCTTTAATTTTTAAAATTACAGTTGAAATTCTGATACTTGAATCTGACTGTAAAATAAGAAACACAAATTCTCAGATATAACAAATGTAAAAATCTCCTGACTTATAAGAACAGTGTTCAAAACTACACTGAAGAGACTGTTATGTTCTTAGTTGCCTGAATTATGTTTTATACAATTCTAATTTTATGGTCTGTTTTGTATTCCTGCATACTTTGGGGGGATTTAAAATCCCATGTAGCTTAATTTGGTTCTTATTTAGTAAGATCACCTCTTTTCATGTATGAGGGAACTGTTAATATTTTCTACAGGTATTAAGAGTACAATGGGATAATTAATGTATTATATATAATGGAGGAAAAATATTGCATTTTCATAGCTTTAAGTCACCTAGCAATAAGTCAATCACATCAGTAGGAGCGAGCTATGTATTAAAAAAAATTTTTATACTACAAGTTATTAAAGAATCCTCTACTATGATTCTAAGTTTTACCTGCCCACTGACAAACTAAAATGGTGACTTAAGAGTAAAATTTTTATGCAAAATATTTACAAATAAATTAAAAAAATGTTATTTTCCCCAAATAAATAAATACCTAATACCTACTATAACAGGTCAAGGGATTAGGAAGAAAGAGTTAAATTTTAATGAGTATAAAAACTGTTCCCTCCGGATGCCCACTCACCTGAATACTGAATACCGTACTGCTGGGGTGGCTGGGGCGGCGCCTGCGGCTGCTGAGTGCCATACCCAGCCTGCTGCGGGTACTGCTGGTATATCTGACCTGAAACAGACAAGACGAGTAAAACAGGCAGGTTTAATTCAGCAGAATAGAAATATTTTTAAAGCACATTTAATTCTCTCCCCATTCACACACATGAACACACTGAGTACCAAGACACAAGAACATGTCTGTTCCCCTTTCAATGTCTATGAAGAAGAGAAGAATGAACAATTTAATAAGTGTGGCTACTCTGTTGTGCATTAACTGCAGAGAACTCTAATAAGGCAGCAAGTAACACTAGCAGTTACTTCAGAAATTCCAGAAAAACAAATGTTTTCAAACCCAACAGCCATCAGATATGTACTACTAATATTCAGTAAAAATCAAGTCAAAAATCAATACATAAAAATCTGAGAAAAGGGATAAAAACCACTAATAGCTCCTAATATTTCCCAAAATACTATATTTGTCACCTAAAGGTTTAAACCTTTATTTGTTACCATATGAATGGACTCTGGTACAGCAAAGATGAGCATCTCTTGTTCTAGAACTCAAAGATAGGTTTTGCATTTGAAAACGGTTTCGTGTTTCTATTATCTGACTACGCTAGCCAATCATGTGGAACCTGACAAAGTCTAAATGCACTGATTAATAATGGCAGATCTATTTAACACTGGGGAGGAGTTCTTAGAAATGGGAGTCCTATTTGGGGTCACAGTTCCTATGCACCCTGTTATTACCTGTGATTTCCGAACAAGTGAGATTTATTGGTTCATGTCCATCTCTATCACTTTATAGTTGTTCTATTTATTGGTTCATGTTCATCTCTATCACTTTATAGTTGTTCTAATGGTGGATTTAGCTAGATCTAATAGAGTAGCAATAACACGTGAATTGTAATATTTAACTAGTATTGAAATTTTAAAAAAATCTAGCTAGTATTTAAATCTTTACAATATATGTTGCTGATTCCTTAAAACAAAATGGCCAAACTACCTGCTATTAGTCAAATATCTACAGGTAAATAGCATATTTTGGCAGAAAAAGACAAATAGTAGGGGAAAAAAAGGTCAATGATTATCTAATGCCATTCAAACTGGCTGGCAGCTAGTGCTTACAGGCTGAGATCCCAGGACAGAATCCACTCTACTGGATTGGGTGCCCAGCTCTATCCACTGCATCATATGCATAACTATGCCCATATGCATAGTTAGCTTATTTCCTAACAAGCAGCAGTATGCTTTTTTTATGATAGAAATATAATTTGCTTAACTATGTTTTAAGCCTTTAATCCTCTTCCCAAATACAACCAAAAACTGACAAAAAGTTTCTTAAATGCTTTCTTAATGGTTCAATTTCAAGGTTTAGAGATAGCTAGTTAGCACGAAAGGCAGTACAGAAGTTAACCACCTTTTAGAAGATACTGCCTTAATCCTAGATTGTATTTCATAACCAAATTTTAGAACAAAGTGACTAGACTCTGGTCCAGAAATACAATCAAGGGGGAGATATATGTATAGCATTTGACAATGGGCTCTAATTCTTAAAAATCAAAAGGATTAACTCTACAATAAAAATGAACAAAAAACTCACAATAAATATATGGGAGAAAACAGTCTACCTCATTAGCAAATCCCTATTTTGGACACAGAAAGATTAAGCAACTTACCTGGGTTCAGTACAACAAAGCTGAAGAAAAATCATCTGTGAAACCCACATATGACTCTAGGGCATTAGTTTAAAAAGAATTTTACACACATCACCTAATTTAATATAAATATTAACTCAGGTATCATCGAAAAGTCTGAGATTAAAACCACGTAGTAGACTGCTGCCTTCAGTTAGTCTAAGGAACTTCCACTCAAAAAAGCCTAAATATTTTCCTCAAGAAGAAAATGACAGGGTAAAAGGAATGGATACATGTATAATTGATTCACTTTGCTGTACACCTGAAACACAACACTGTAAATCAACTATACTCCAGTAAAATTTTTTAAGATATAAAAAATAAAAAGATATTTCCCCACCAAACTGCAAATTAAAAAAAAAAAGGGTACGACTATTCTTAAAGCAAGCGCATGCTCTATTTTTTTCTTAAATCTGCTTCAAACTCATTGGGAAAATGCCACCCTTTGGATGGCATTCCTTCTACTTATTTTCAATAAGTAAATACTGTGACTTTCAGCCCAAAATGGGACTTTCTGTCACAGTATTTTGAAACTTAAGAAGTCTCTGTGCAGTTGTAAACAATGAGGGAACATTTGACATACATGAAGAGAGCTATAGAATATATTAAGCAAAAAAACAAGGTGCCAACACAGCTTGGAGTAAGCTATGTTTTATGGATCATATTTTCAGAAAGAATCAATGGTAGAAAAAAGAAAAAATAATTTAAAAAATATTACCTAAGGGGAGAGAGAATGGGATGAAGCAAAAAGCAATGGTGAGGCTTCTGGGACTATGCTTTGTTCCAGAGCCAGCCAGCCTCTGTGATGACCCTCAATGACTCCTGCACATGTGACTCTAGCATATGACAACAGGTTAGTATCTTTTACATTTTTAGAAATTACAAAGGGTAACTCCACAATACAAAAATAAGCAAAGAACAAGCAATAAACACACAAATATCCACTGTCCTGTATAATCCCCTCATATTAAACAGGACTGACCTATAAACCATTAGAATACTGCAGAAATGACATGACATTTCTGAGGACAGGTCACAAAATACAGCCATCTCCTATTACTCTGTCTTGATCATTCACTCTGGTGGAAGCTGCCATGTCATGAGGTCATCCAAGCAGTCTTTGAGGCCCCTTGTGGTGAGGAAATGAAGCCTCCTGCCAATAACCATGTGAGGAAGTCATCTTAGAAATGAATCCTTCAGCTCAGGTTAAGCTTCAGATGACTGTAACCTCATGAGAGACTCTGAGCCAAAAACCACCATGCTAAGCTTCTTCCAAATCCCTGATTCTGAATCTATGAAATAATAAATCTCACAGTTTTATTAAGTATCTATGATATGGGGTAAATTGTTACATAGCAATATATAATTAATATACATAGTTTTGACTTTAGAACATATAAGGTTAACAGCTATTTAAAAAAAAATCTTAAGACATAATCAAATGGAAAATGTGAACCTTGTTAGATTCCTAATTTGAATAAGCCACCATAATAGGGTAATTATAAGAAAATTATGGAAATTCAAATATAGTATGTGCTGACATTAATAATCACCTAATCTTGTTAGGTATAATAATGACATGGTTACATTAAAAAGAAAAGAGCATCATTTACACATGCATACTGAAAACTGTCTGAAGAAGAGGAGTTGGAGCGGGGACAAGACAGATGAAAAAGAATGCTAAAATATTGATAAGCGTTGAGCTGCATGACAGAAACACGAAGAGTTGATTAATCTATCTCTACTTCTGTATGTTTCAAAATTTACAAAATAAAAGCTACTTTAAAAAGTTTACTCACTTATCATTATATTTGTATATGATTTTTAAAGATTTTAATTATATTGTCATCTTTTTAACTTGACAAACAACAACACTTCCTGGCCTGTGATGACTTTTAGTGTTCTTCTCAGTATCCTCACCACTTACTTTTTTTTTAATTTTATAATGATTTTTATTTTTTCCATTATAGCTGGTTCACAGTGTTCTGTCAATTCTCTACCGTACAGCAAGGTGACCCAGTTACAAATACATGTATACATTCTTTTTCTCACATTATCATGCGCCATCATAAGTGACTAAATATAGCTCCCAGTGCTATACAGCAGGATCTCACTGCTTATCCATTCCAAAGGCAATAGTTTGCAACTATTAACCCCAAATTCCCAATCCATCCCACTCCCTCCCCCTCCCCCTGGGCAATCACAAGTCTGTTCAACATGGATGGAACTAGAGACTCATACTAAGTGAAGTAAGTCAGAAAGAGAAAGACAAATATCATGTGATATCACTTATATCCAGAATCTTATACGGCTCACCACTTATTTATTATGGATCTGGCAACTACTCAACTGCACATAACTTTCCAATAACATAGGCACCCACTTTAGCTGAAAAAGGATAATACTGTCCATTATGTTTCTTTCCATGATACTTAAAATTTTGTTGATCTTTTTAACTGAATAACATATTAAGACTAAGAATCCTTGAGAAAAATTACAAATCCACGGTCCCTTTTAAGGTCTCTGAATTTAAGTAACTCATAATTATTTATTTAGATTATTTCATATTCTATTATAAGAGATTGCTATATTGATTAGCAGTTATAGGTTTTTATGCTGATTATTCTGCTTGTTGATCTAACTGACTAGTGATGCCAGGGACACATTAATATACATGTCAAAAAGTATTAAAGTAGCCTATAATTCATCCTGGGAACCTGTATTTATATATATATATATATATATACACACACACACACACACACACACACATATACATAAATTTATATATAAATGTATATATGTACTTATTTTCCCCCCCATGGCCATTTATGCAGCACGTGGAAGTGTCTAGGCAAGGGATCGAACCTAAGCCACAGCAATAACACTGAATCCTTAACCACTAGGCCACCAGGGAATTCCTAATAACTGATATATTAATTTAGAGCTGTGCTATCCAATGCAATAGGCAGTAGCCACATATGGCCACTAATAATAAGCACCTAAAATGTGATATGCTATACACATTTTGAAGGTTTCAAAGTCACACCCCAGATTTCCAATATGCAATACAAAAACCAAAATGTAAAACATCAATTATTTCTTTTAATATTGATACATGTAGATACACTGGACATACTGGATTAAATTAAATGTATAATGAGAATTAATTTTACCATTTAAAAAATTTTTTAAATGTTTGTTTTACTGCGACTGATAAACTCCGCCAGTTGCTACTGGTGCTGAAAAACATGCTTCGGGTGCTGAAAATACATCATATTGCCACCTTGCCCCTTTATACAAAGAGTTACAGCACCACCTGGTGACTGTTTTAAGGTAAAATATGTGGTTTTAAAGGTCCTAACTTGCATGGGCAATTCAAAGAAATAACATCTAGAAGGAACCTCATTTCAGGAGCCACGTGGCCATGATCTGCAGAACTCCAAGGGTTTCAATGATGCCCCTCAGTGCCTGCTGTCCTGAGCTGCAGCCCCTCAATTCCCTTCAACGATAACAATGACCCATGACTTGCTTTAAATACTAAGCTTTTAAGTTCTATTTCACTTAGGACTAAAGACATTCTTTTAAAACCAGTGATTTAGTCTAATTTTCACAATTTGCAGTGGTAGAATATCAAAACCCAGAGAAATTAATCACCCAAGGACATACCATTAAAGAAAAGTTTGACTTTACATTGCTTTTTCCATAAAAGACATATAGTTAACTACACAAAAATATAAAGGGCCATTTATCTTTCAAAAAAAAAATCTACTTATCCAAAGTTATGCTTTACCTCTATTTTTTAAATCTTTTTAAATTACAAAAAAAACACTGTTGAGAAAGAGGGAGGAAGAAGGAAATAAAATAGCACCTAAATATTATGCTTTATACTTTTTAAGGTTTTCTTTTTCTTTTGAATAATCAAGAGCATACCTGACATTATTCTATTTGTTTTTTTTTAACCCTGAAACAAACTACATCGGTAAATCAAAAATTTTCAGAACCACGTTCATAGTATGAATGCACATATAAGCTTTTCACCATTACCAACAATCCCGCAATAAACACTTCTGCATATGTGCTCTAGGCTCTATTTTACCTTCACTCTGACCTGCTTGAGTCAGAGCTCCCGTATATGGTGGCTGCTGTGGCTGAACTCCTGGTGGGTGAGCTGCAGAGGACGAAGAAGCAATGCTGTCGGGAGTTCCTGAACGGTCTTCTACAGGAGCACTGGGTGGCCCTGGGTAGTCATGAAAAGTCAGATCAGTTTCTAATACAAGACCTTTCCCCAACAAGATCAATTACTAAGTTTGATTAAGAGACTAAAAATAAAAGTACCATAGAATACGCATAACCCAAATGCAGCCTTTTATACTGATATACACACTATTTGCCCTTTGCTCCACTCTCTTAAGAATCCGAAGCTACAACTGGAAATCTTTCCCTATAATGTGTGGAGTGTTACATTACTGAGTCCTATACGGCCCCTGAAAAAAAAAAAAAAAACCTCAACTCTGTGATACCAATATTCTCCACTTTATGCAATCTACTTTATATCACCCAAAAGTAGCATTTCATTCTTCAACAGCGTACCACTCCCCATAAATCAAGTTCAATCCTCTGGTTTGGTATTCAAGGGTCCAAACATTTCTCACAGCTCCTTTTCTCACATGCCCCCTTCAGGTAAACCTATTTCCTATCCCCCAATATAGCTAATACTTTTTCTACCTCTATTTTATTTACTGCTGTTCCATTGTTACATTTTCACACATCTAAATAAAAGTTCCTTAAAACTCAGCCAGAACTCCACACTTCACCCATACTTTTTTCCTACTTGTAAAAAGAAGAGTAAGCCTTCTTCACCCATACTTTTTCCCTACTTGTAAACTTCTAGAGTATACTTTTATTAAGACCCTTACTAACTTCCTACTCTGCATTTCTAACAAGCCCCATCTTCCTTCTTATGCTACGAGCTCTTCTGGCCAGGCTCTCTTCTGAGTCTTTTCACTTGCCTCATAAGGCCTAGTTCTCTTACACATGGAACCATTTGAAATTCTTCTAAAGTAATGAACAAAGAAGTAAATGGAGAAAATTCACTATAGTTTCAATACTATAACAGACAAAAAAGACATTCTGAAGACAACTGTGGATTATGTTTACTTCTTTAAGTTCTTCTTGTTTGGGCAATATAGAAGAGTGGTTAAAGCACAGGTTTTAGAGCCAAACTGCCTAGGTTCAAATCCCAGTGCTGCTGCTACTTTAGCAGCTGTGTAATTCTGGACATGTTACTTGATCTCTTTCTGTGCCTCAGTTTCCTCATTTGTACAAAAGGAATACTAATTCCTACTTCATAAGGTTACTGGAAGGATTATGAGTTAACAAAGAGCTCATAGCAAGTACTGATACAAGTATACCATAGGAGAAGGGACAAGAGGGGCAGGAGGTTAAACAGTCCAAAGTACTACATATATAAAATAAGTAAGCCACAGGATCTATTATACAACACAGAGGATATAGCCAACATTTTACAATAACTATAAATGAAATACAACCGTTAAAAATTGTGAATCACTATGTTGTTCACATGAAACATATAATATTGTACCATCAACTATACCTTCACAAAAAAATATTAAAAAATTAAAAGAAAAAAGTGATTATACAGCAAGAGCTTATAAAAATGACTACCACTTAGTATTTGCTATTACTAGCAGATAAACTTCCCTGAGGGCAAACCTCTATCATTTGCACTGGTATATCCTAGAACTTAGCACTGTACTAGACACACAGATGGAAGCTGATAGTCTAGATACTGATGAGAACCTAAACTAGAAATAACAAACAGTAAGTGGTAATTACAAGAGAAACTGATGTCTGCCAGACTACTCCTATGTACCACCATTTTACTGATATTTATCAACATGTAAACAAAATGAATACATACACACACATCCCTAAGGATAACACAGATAATACAAAGACACTATGTTATTATCATAAAAATATAGACATTACTTTGACTCCTCTATTTTCCCTTGTATGTAAGCTATTAGTTAATGTTGCTCATTCTGTCATAACATTCCATCCCTCCTTCCCATGTCTACATTCACTACTGCAGTCAAGTTTTTCACCACATCATAACCTAAGTGACTACAAAGTATCCTGGCATTTTCTACGTGTACAGTTTTTCATACTTCAGTTCAACATACAAAGCTACCAGAAAAATGGTCAAATATAACATGAATCATATTAATCATATTATTCTAATCTATGCCATATTCTAATCAAAACTTCATATATAACTATTTTATTTACTCTTCTATCTTACATATCTTGAAGTCTTAAATATTAAGAAGCTATAATATGAACTTATTTCAGTTGCTCTAAATGTGTATTTTTCAGATGGACTGCCTTATCTTGATACCTTCTTCTGCCAAGAACATACATCGTATACAAGTTTCTGTCTTATTTAAAGTTTCACACAATTCTCTTTAATAATTCCATAAAATTCTCAAAGAGAAAGAAAATTAATAGACAAAATCCTATCTTTCCAGCTACTGATAATGACAAACTGCTCAGGTAAAACCTCCCACAAATAACAACTTAAAAACCTGGACAAAATAGAGGAAAACAGCTATTTGATTACTGGAGGTCAACAAAATGTCAGAAGACACCAGAAAACAGTTTACCCCCAATGGACTTACAATGGCTAAAAACTGCAAACCCCAACCTCTGCAGCTCCAATAGCAGAAAGCCACAGAGCAAACAGCAAGAAATTTGAGGGAAAATCCCTTGGTAGGAAAGTCACTAAAGCAATGAAACCTAAAATCTGAGTATAAGCTCAACTCCAAGTCCCCAGGTGACCGTGCCGTTAGGAGGGGAGAGAGTGATACCCTCGAGGGCACAGAAGAAAAAGCAGCACCTAAAACTGAAAAGACTGAGCTATACTCCCCTGAGGAAAAGAAGTAGTATGGGTAAATATAAGTTAACTCCCTACTAGAGCAACAGTAACAAAAAGTCCTCACAAGAACCTAAAAGAATCACAAGTCTGTGATGAAATAGCTCGGCGGAGAGAGCATTATACTGAAGAATTCTAAGTCACTACAACACATTAACCACAATATCCAGTTTATAATCAAAAACTATTGTGGAGGAGTTCCCATTGTGGCGCAGTGGTTAACAAATCCAACTAGGAACCATGAGGTTGCGGGTTCAATCGCTAGCCTTGCTCAGTGGGTTAATGATCTATCATTCCCGTGAGCTGTGGTGTAGGTCACAGATGCGGCTCGGATCCTGTGTTGCTGTGGTTCTGGCATAGGCTGGCAGCTGTAGCTCCTATTCGACCCCTAGCCTAGGAACCTCCATATGCCGCAAGTGTGGCCCTTAAAAAAAAAAGCTATTAGGGAGTTCCCCTGCAGTATAGTAGGTTAAGGATCCAGCACTGTCAATGCAGTGGCCTGGGTGGCTACTGTGGTGCGGGCTCAATCCCTGGCCTAGGAACTTCCACATGCCTCAGGCCTGGCCAAAACACAAACTCCAAAAAACAAACAATAAAACTATCAGACACGCAAAGAAACAAGAATGTGACGCACACTCAAGGGAAAAGGCAAGCAAAAGAAACTGACTTCAAATACGACCAGATGCTGGATGCAGCAACCGTTTCAAAGCAGCTTTATAAAATATTTTTAAAGAATTAAACAGAAGTATCTTCAATGAATTAAAGGGAAATACGATCTTAATGAAAAGGTAAGGAATCAACAGAAAAAAATAAAATAGAACTATAAAAAGAATCAAATGGAAATTCTAAAGCTGATGGAGTTCCCTTCGTGGCTCAGTGGTTAACAAATCCGACTAAGAACCATGAGGTTGAGGTGAGGGTTCGATCCCTGGCCTTGCTCACTGGGTTAAGGATCCGGCGTTGCCGTGAGCTGTAGTGTAGGTTACAGACGCGGCTCGGATCCCGCGTTGCTGTGGCTCTGGCGATGGCCAGCAGCTACAGCTCGTGTTAGACCCCTAGCCTGGGAACCTCCATGTGTCGCAGGTGCAGCTCTAGATAAAGGCAAAAAGACCAAAAAAAAAGAAAGAAAGAAATTCTAAAGTTGAAAGCACCATAATTGAGATGAAAAATTCACTAGAAAGGTTCAACAGCAGGTTGGAAATGGAAGGAAAAAAGTCAGTGAACTTGTAGATCAAAAGGAATCATCCAATCCGAAGAAAAAAGAATGAAGAAAAATGAATCTCAGAAACCAATAGGACAATATCATGTCCCCCAGTGTATGCATAACTGGAATCCCCAAAGAGAAAAGGCAGTAAAAATGCTGGCCAAAATATAAAAAGAAAGCACAGTATAGATGCTGTTTTAAGGTTAAAAATATTCATATAAAAGGACTTTCTACACTAAAACAATCTAACCAGAAATCTACATTTAAATTTCCCTGATTTGGGAGTTCCTGTCGTGGCTCAGTGGTTAACAAACCTGACTAGTATCCATGAGGACACAAGTTCCATCCCTGGCCTTGCTCGATTGGTTCAGTATCCAGCATTGCCAGGAGCTGTGTTATAGGTTGCAAACGTGGCTCAGATCCCATGCTGCTGTAGCTGTGATGTAGGCCAGAGGCTACAGCTCAGATTTGACCCCTAGTCTGGGAACCTCCATATGCCACAGGTACGGCCCTAAAAAAAGACAAAAAAAAATAAAATTTCCCTAATTTAAGATCAGAATAGCAAATAAAGCATCGAATGCAATTTAAATCTGGCAATAAATCTGAAGATTATAAAATGATTCAGATTTTTTAAATAATATACCCTCTGAATTCTACTTTTAATACAATGTACTTGAGCCATATAGAGGTTATTCTCTAAGGGGAGGGTTCTCCTGACTGGGAGATGGCATGAGAAAGCTTTCCAAGCTGCTGGAAATCACCTACATCTTGATCAAGTTGGTGTTTTTTATAGGTGTAAACATATGTAAACATTCATTGAACTGCCTTTAAGATCTGAGCACTTCACCATATTCAAGTTATATTCTATTTAAGAAGGAATGGGAGGGAAAGAAAGAGAAAGGAAATAAAGGATGGAAGAAGGCACTAACTTACCTGAAACCTGATCATCTGTTAGGCCAAATGCTGACATGACGTTTTTATTGATTTCATCTTGGTTTTTTAAAGGGTCAAAAGCTGACATACTTGCTGCCATAACCTGAGTAGACTGTTTTCCAGAAGAATCAGAAGCAGCAGGCTTTTCTTCCCTACCATCAACAGTATCTATAAAAGGAATAAGCAAAAACTTGTTTCCATTTTATCTATACTTAAAACGGCCTAAAATATATACAACAGGAAAATACATATGTGCATATAGTCTGGAAGATTGAGAATATCTCTGAATACAGGATTATAATTTTACTTCTTTGTGCTTGTTTATAATTTTGTTTGTAAAATCAGAAAAAAAGGTCAAAAAGAAATTCAGGATAAATAACTGCCTTTTCAAAAATTACATCTGTGTCCCTCCCTAAGAACTGTCAGATGAGGGGAGAACACAAGCTCCTTTACAAACAGAAACATTTTACACTTTTTTTGGAGCCCTATAACCCATACCCTAGTATCAGACACATACTGTGCACTAATGCTTTATTCTGTAGAAGGATAAGCTAAAGTTATGATATCAACCTTTTATGTTTTATTTCTACTTGTCTACTGGTTCATTATTATCTCAAGCCAACACATAATTTTAAGTTACTACTTCTTCCTTTAAAATATTAAATTCCTATCTAAATCTTTACAGATGAAAGATAGGTCTGGGATTTGCTCAAAATGACATGGAGGGATGGAAATGAGGGAGGGTATAGGCAACATGATACTGTGAGCTGACAATTGTTGAAGGTGAGTGTGGGTTTATGGAATTCATTATACTACTATGCCTACTTCTATGTTTAAATTTTTCCATAATAAAATATTTTGAAAAACAATTTTAAACATTATGAGCAGGTACATGTAAAACCATGCTTTTCTAAGGATACTAAGGTACTACCTATGAAGGAAAAGGGGTTCAAGAATAAACACACATTTTATAAATAGGAACTTAAGGCCAAAATTTAGAAAAGACATTTAAAACAAAACAAAATAAACAAGTAAACAGAATATTGCTGACCATTTACTCAAATAACAGACAACTATCAATACCTTTCTGTTACCAACCAAGTAAATGAATATCAGTTACTAGATTATCTCTGTGATCTAAACCAAATTTATCTTGCAAAACTGTACGTACTAAGTGGAATCTAAGCACATATGGGCTTGCAGCTCTCATTTATTCCTATCATTCCTTTAGTTGCATTAATATTTCCTAAATTTCTGGAAGAAAGCTCCTATAAGTACTCCTTTTAAATAAGTCTGCCACCTATCAAATTACCCATGACATTTTTCACAGAACTAGAACAATCCAAAAGTGTATATGGAACTATAAAAGACCCAGAATCCCCAAAGCAATCCTGAGTGGAAAAAAAAAAAACAAGCAGGAGGCATAACTCTCTCACACTTCAGACAATATTACAAAGCTACAGTAATCAATACAGTATGCTAATGGTACAAAACCAGACATACAGACCAATGGAACAGAATAGGGAAACCAGAAATAAACCCACACACCTATGGTCAATTAATCTTCGACAAAGGAGGCAAGAATATAAAAGGGGAAAATAGACTGTCTCCTCAGCAAGTGGTGCTAGGAAAACTGGACAGCCACATGTAAATCAATGAAACTAGAACACACCCTCACACCATGAACAAAAATAAACTCAAAATGGCTTAAAGACTTAAACATAAGACAAGACACCATAAAACTCCTAGAAGAGAACATAGGCAAAACATTCTCTGACATCAACCATGTAAATGTTCTCTTAGGTCAGTCTCCCAGGGCGATAGAAATAAAAATAAACCAAGAGGACCTAATCAAACTGAAAAGCTTTTGCATAGCAAAGAAAACCATTAAAAAAACAAAAAGACAACCTACAAATGATGCAAGCGGCAAGGGCTTAATCTCTAAAATAGACAAACACCTTATGCAACTCAACAACAACAAAAAAAATCCCATCGAAAAATGGGCAGAAGACCTGATTAGACACTTCTCTAAAGAAGATATACAAATACACAACAGGCACATGAAAAAATGTTCAACATCACTGATTATTAGAGAAATGCAAATCAAAACTACAATGAGGTACCACCTCATACCAGTCAGAATGGCCATTATTAACAAGTCAACAAATAACAAATATTGGAGAGGGTGTAGAGAAAGGGTACCCTCCTTCACTGTTGATGGGAATGTAAATTGGTACAACCACTACGAAAAACAGTATGGAGGTGCCTCAGAAAACTAAATATAGAACTACCATATGCCCCAGCAATCCCACTCCTGGGCATATATCCAGACAAAACTTTCACTGAAAAAGACACATGCACCCCTATGTTCACTGTAGCACTATTCGCAATAGCCCAAGATATGGAAACAACCCAAATGCCCACTGACAGATGAATGGATTAAGATGTGGTACATATACACAATGGAATACTACTCTGCTATAAAAAAGAACAAAATAATGCCATTTGCAGCAACATGGATGGAACTGGAGACTCACGTACTAAACAAGTAAGTCAGAAAGAGAAAGCCAAATACTACATATTATTTAACATCTGGAATCTAATATATGGCACAAATGAAACTACCTACAGAAAAGAAACAAACTCATGGACTTGGAGAACGGCTGCCGAGGGGAGGGGGAGGGAGTTTGGGGTTAGTAGATGCAAACAATTGCATTTGGAGAGGATAAGCAATGAAATCCTGCTGTATAACACAGGGAACTATATCTAGTTACTTGTAATGGAACATGATGGAGGATAATGTGAGAAAAAGAGTGTGTGTGTGTGTGTGTGTGTGTGTATGTGGGAGAGAGACAGAGCGTCACTTTGCTGTTTAGCAGAAATTGACAGAACATTGTAAATCAACAACAGAAAAAATAAAAATCTTAAAAAAAAAATTTGCCAGTCATCCATCTTCCTTACCAATTTCCTTCATCTAAGTCCAAGGCTATATCCCAAGAGAGTATCACACCAATCTTATGATTATTTCCTCTCACACTGCTACCTTCCACTACCTATGCATCTTTTCACTTACTGCAAACTAAATTCATCAGGAATATATGTTCACTAGCCTACCAGTTGCTCCAGTAGCTACCGCGATAGGGCAATCCAGTATTTAAGGTAGCCTACACATCATCTGCCTCACGAGGAAAGCAAGTGTCCAAGCAGTCCCATCACAGAGGCAGAGTACTGAAGAACAGTTAGCCACGTTTCTGGGAGGACAAGCCACGTGGTTCTAAAGAGTACTGACAGTGATTGGTAGTTTTGTTTTGTGGACTACACTTTCAGTTTTTGAAGTAGCTTGGGGGGGGGGCTTGTTTAACGCTTTCTTTTTTTCCTTGAGAAGATTATTAAATCAGAATATGTTCTAAGAACTTACAAGCTTAGGGTATTTCATAAAAGGCAGGTGGTCAAGAGGTAAGTGATCATACTAAGTACAGGAGAAGCAGCAAAAAATAAGTTACGACTGTCTATAAAAATAAAGCACAGAAAGTATTTGTTCATTAGATTAACTCAGGACACAATGACTAGAAAGAAGCATGGCCACATAGAGAAACAACATGTGATATAATTTCCAAGATGCAAAGAAGAAACCAATTTTAACATCTTTTACATTAACATAGGTGAAAGGTTAACAACAAAACAGATGAACACCTGGAAATAAACTGATAAAGAAAAGTAATATGTGGCAAGAAATAAGTAAACACATTGTTTCATCAAAAGCAAAAAGCTGGTAAATCTATTTCTTAGAAAAGAACATGGGCTACTATAGATAATTTCTGCACAGTACTAGATCTACTTGTTAAATTTTTATCTAAGTTTCACAATATTCTACAGATCCTTAAACTCTCTCAAATTACAAGCAAATGTTGTTTTATCAGCATCTATGATTTCTTCTGGGAAAATGGTCAAAAGTTTTCTTTAGATCCTTTACCTAAAATTGAAGAGTTTTGTTTGAAGAGACAGGGTTCAGAGAAGGCAATTTGCTTTGATCTTAAATATAAAGGTTTCACTATAAAGAGGCCAGAAGGATCTCATTATAGTGTTTCAGCAAACCTGTAAGACATTCTGAAATCTAGAGGTAGAACCAGAAATTAATAATCTATCACCAAATATTTATCAAGCATCTACCATTAACACAACTCCACATGGCTGGAGGAAGTGGGAAATTATGGAAAATATAAATTTATTTAAACTACAAGTAAATTAAACAGAACTCCAAAATCTGAGTAGGGCCAAAAAATAGAGTATCTCAGAATCTAAACGTTGCAAGGGATTATACAACACCACTTTCCACAAAATCACTTCCTATTAAGCCCCTTACAGCCAGTCACCCAGAACCTATAAAATGCTACTACTTCACATGTTATAATATAGACAGTTTATACAAATAAAACTTATATGCAAATATAAAAATTATTAAAAATATTTATTTTTAAAGTGCAATATCTAAGAACATTAAAAGTTGAGAAAAGCAAGTTTTTTAAAATCCAATTTCAAGCCATACTTAAAATTCAAGTATAAAATTCAGTCTATGTCTTATATTTGGTTCCAAAACTATATTGTTCCAAATTTATCAATAAACCTTGCTTTAACTATAGTACATACCATCTATAAGATGGGGAAAAATATGCATTTTTCTTTGCATATTATGAACACTGTGTTTAAGATCAACTTTACAATAAACCATTTGAATCTAAAATTACTTTTACTTGATACTGCTTCCTATATCACATCAAATTCATGAAATGATTTCCATTCCTAAGGTTCATTAATTATTACACGGGAAAAGGGTTCAAGGGTCAAAGGGGTTTGAAAACTGACCTATATCATAAACCCAGGCCTCTAAGACCAGCTGTAAAACAACTGCCCAGAGGGCACTTTAACAATGGTAACCCTTGGCCCAAAGATCTAGGAACTGGTATAATAAAATCTTCCGGTAATCTTGATGAAAGCCAGGTTTGGGAACATAGATATGAATATTAGCACAGACACCAAAATAACAAAGGGTGACAAGGGAGGTGCCTACCTACTCCTGAAGAGTTTTTAAAAAAAAAAAGAGAGAGAGAGAGAGATCTGTAAAAGGAAGGATAAGTCAGAATAAAACGGACTCATGGTCTACCATTTTCAGTAATGTTGGTGGACGGTCCTGGTTCTCCAGGTGGTTCCAAGCTATCCAACAAGCGATTCACTTTATTTCGAAGTTCTATCAGTTCTCGACGTAGATATTTCACTTGACTTGATTCAAGGGGTCTTGGTTGGCCATTAACTGGAATAAAGCAGTCATTTTCTTAAAATCAGAAAATATTCTTTAATAAGTCTATCAACAGAATAATATGCAGTAAGGAAAAAAATAACTTCTTTAAAAAGTTAAAATTAGGAGTTCCCGTCGTGGCGCAGTGGTTAACGAATCCGACTAGGAACCATGAGGTTGCGGGTTCGATCCCTGCCCTTGCTCAGTGGGTTAACGATCCGGCGTTGCCGTGAGCTGTGGTGTAGGTTGCAGACGCGGCTCGGATCCTGCGTTGCTGTGGCTGCGGCGCAGGCCAGTGGCCACAGCTCCAATTAGACCCCTAG
>PVHT021183696.1:5160169-5172645 GCA_004024745.2 Catagonus wagneri
GGGAACCTCCACATGCCAGGGTTGCGGGCCTAGGACCAAAAAAGGCAAAACGACAAAAAAAAAAAAAAGAAGGTATGCCCAGTTTGAGGTAAGAGCAAATCATTTCAGATAAAACAAAAACCATAAAAACTTGAGTTGTGAAGGCAAAAAAAAAAAAAAAAAAAGAACAAATTGATGAAATTTAGGCATGCAATTGGAAATCACAGAAATTAAAGTCAACGTACTGTAAGTAGATGGTATTACTAGGGAAGAGAACAAGAGGAAAACTGCTCTCCTTTTTTGTTCCTTAGCATGGGTTATGGGCACCATTACATCATATATTACAAAAAAGAAAGGCAAGTTACACCAGTGGCTAAATAATCGGCTTAGCTGATCATCAATGATTTATACTCCCCTTTCACAGTGTAAGTTGTTGGAAAGCGCCTGTCCAACCACAGACATTTTCCACCCCACTTACACCTCAGCACAGCCATGTGATTGGGGTCTGCCAATGTGATATGAGGGAACTGACATACACCACCTCAAGGCCTATAGAGTACAATCTCCCACGTGATCCTCTGCACTGTCTCCACGCAGCTCCTTGCTGGATATCAATGCTCAAGGTGAGCCTGTAAGGCATGTGTTGAAGATACCAGATTTTCTGTCAATCTAATTCCCTGAATGATTTCTTGAGTGTTAAAGAACTGAGATTTTAAGATTTCTGTTCTAACAGTTGGCATTACTTCAAGTCAACACACACACAGAGGCAGAGAAGAAGCTATCAGTGATAAGAAGAAAACTTAGCACAGTATCAGAGATGTTACAGAATAAGAGTATTTTTAAAAGGATGGTGTGGCTAGCGGTGCCAATTATTGAGATCAAAGTGAAATAACTGGAAATATATTCAGGGGTAAGAAAGATACTGGTGAACACCTAAAGCACAATTTCAGTAGATATGTTAACAAAGAAGACGGGTTTAAAGAAAAAGAAAGACAGTCCATTACCACAATTCCACTACGTGTCTGATGAAACATTTGTCATGTAAAATCCATCTCCATAAAAACAGTTTTGTGGTCAAATGAGCCAGGGAATACCACATAAACTGATAGCATACATCAGCATATTACATGCTCTGAAAATTCCTGAAATAAAGAAATATGCTTGTCTTTTGTTAAACTAGATTTCCCGTACTTAGTTGACCACCAAATTCTTACTCACTCAATACCTACTAATATCTCTTTCACTTTGGGAAATGAGGGAAAGTTTGGTTTTAAAAATAAAAAGGCAGGCAGAACTGCACAGGTAGAAAAGAAAAAAAGGCTTTTAAAAACATCTGTGGAAGTGTCTCATCACTTAAAACCCCTTTCTAGTAATGAACCACTTAACTATTTTTTACTTATAAAAAAATTACACTACAGCAGAAAGTGGCACAACATTGTAAATCAACTCTAATTTTTTTTAAAAAAAGAATTATAACTAAAATGGCACTCAATTACCATGGTAGGGAATATAACTTTTATTCTGAGTTCAATGAAAAAATGAGCAAAAGGACACATATAATACTTAGGCTTTTAAAAACTAACTTTAGAAACACTCTTACCTTCATCTTTATACTTTATTGTAACTTCATCATTACTCAGAAGTTTTCCTCTGAAGACTCGTTGCATCATTAGCACTAATTCATCATAAGTAATATCTTCATTATGAATGGGAATTCGTCGAATATCCTCCCCAAGTTGAGCTTTGATGATTAGCTTCCCACTCAGATCCAACTGTCCATTCATGGTGGACTCCAGGATGTTCTATATGTCTAACTCTAGAAAAAGACTGATAAAATGGTTTTGAAAATTAGCTATAAAATACATTTTAAAAGTTGAAAAGAAAATCTACTATTAGAATCTAAGAAATTCTGGCCTTCAAAGGAGATTCCCTGTTCCAGTGTTATCATAATTCATGTTAAACTTGTCTGGAGGTAACTGTGCATAAGAAAATAAGCTTTATTATTTTGTCTATTATTATTTTACCCATATATTTAATTGCTTATATGATTTATATTTCTTAACAGGTCTAGAACAAAAACTTCAGACTTTCCCCTCAAAATCTTCTGCTATAGTCTTCTCTATCTCAGTGACAATTCTTTCCTTCTAAATTACTCAAGATAAAAAAATCTTAGTTCCTTGCTTAGTTTCCTCTTTTTTTCCTCTCACACCTTACATCCACCAAATTGCCAACAAATCTAGATGCCACAACCTTCAAAGTATCTCTAGAATCCAGTCACCTTAGTATCTTCACCTCTGTCAACTTAATCCAAGCCATCATCATCTCTTGCCTGGATTAATGCACATGACTCCTAACTGGTCTGCCTGCTTTTTACTTTTGTCTGCATTTAACCTATTCTCAACACACTGGAGTTTTATCCTGTTAAATAAAATCTAATATCACTACTTCAAAATCTTTCACTAGATAACCATCTCACTCTTGGTAAAAGCCAGAACCACAAGGTCATGATCTGACCTCTGGCCCCTGGCCAAGTATTTAACCTCATTTTCCACCTCTCTCCCTGGCTACCCTGCTACACTCGTACTTTACATTCTCCTTCTCAACTTTAGGCTTGGCACCTGCTGCTCCTTTTATCCAGAGCCCTTTTCACCACCACCCCCAATCTGTTAAACTTCTCAGAGGTTATAACTTAAAATGGCTTTACTATCAATTTCTTACCCTGCTTCACCTTTCTGCAAAGCACTTATCACTAGCAGACATTACAATTTTATTAATTTTTAATTGTCTTTTCCTCTAGAAAGTAGGGAAATAGATGGTTTTGTTCACTGTATTTCCAGAGACTAGAAGAGTCTCTAGTACACGCTAATCATGCGACAGTCGTTAAATGGAGAAATAAACACCGGCTTCCACACTCAGCCTAGATACACTAAATGCTCACCCTGAAAATAAAAGTGTGTGTGAACTAAAACAGCCTCAAAATTTTCTCACTAAACTAAGGAAGACCTCATTTTCCCCAACTTTTCTATTTTGGGAACTTGAGGATAAAGAACAAGTGAGTGATACCCTCCTGGGCTTTTAAACAAGACTGTCCACTACTGTCTCTATGCCTTCTGTAACACACCTCTCCCCAGACCTGAGTGTGTGTAATTAGACTGCCACCTGAAGTGTGAGACAGTGTCAAAGAACTAAATACTAACTTACTACAGAATTAAATGGTACATTAAACACTGAATCTAACACTCTAAGGTCAGTTCGGAACAGAGTGGACTGTGTTCCACAATCTGGATGCTATGTTTAATATAAAATAAGAATACAGTTAGTTTTTTATTTGCAAATTCTGACAAATGACTTCTCATGAGAGTCTGAAACCTTCATACAACATATTGCCCTGTTAGCCAAACCAGCCCTTTTCAATTCAGGAAACACTTATGGAATAACTTCTATGTGCCAAACTCTGAAGTATAATTACTTCAACAAGATGATAATTTGTTTATCACCTTGTTTGTCTTGCAGCCTGAGAAATAAAGAACTTCACAAATCAATGTATGTTACCTTCTCTTACCTATAAGATGTGTAAACTGGCAATAATGCAGCTAAGGACCAGGGCTTAGCTTTAGCAGGATAGTACTACCTACTCTAAGCAGCATCTAGAATAGTGTCTGACATATATATAGTAAATATTTAAAGACTTGTTTTTGTTCCCTAAACAAAAGATGAATGACAAATAATAAAGTTCTGCTAAAAGGATTGAGAGAAAAAAAGCTGTACTACCAGGTGAGTTCCTAAGTCAAACCTTCACACTTCTTTACGCAGCTAGTAGTGACTCTTTATGACATACCCCTAGTTAAAAGAAATTTCCAACATCGAATATAATTGACATAACCCTTTTGATTGTGAGGAGACTGTTGCTCAGTTCCAATGGATCTGAAAATATGACTCTCTTTTACTTTGCATTTGCCATGTCTGCAAATTCACTTATTGGTTGGTGTTTCCAACGGATCGTAAACTACCTGTGGACAGGACCCGGGCCTTCTGGTTTTACCCAGTTTGTGCTGTCATCTCATTAGGCATGTACTCAAGTATCACAAAAATACAAGTACCACAAAATTTTCCCTTCCAGGGAAAATCCCATCCCCACATTTTTTTTTTTTTAACATAACAGTAGAATTCAGGTACACTTTTTCTCTAACTTCAATCACAAAGTACAGACAGGTATGAACTTAGTTCCCAGGGCTGCTGGTGAGATCCTTAGATCCTTACAGATTTTCTTCTCCCATCTTGTCCTTGCTTCCCTCCCTCCCAAGTCCAGAAATGACACAGCCACCAACATATGAAACCTTCCAACAGGAACACTGTTCTAAGAACTGGAGAATAGTGACATGTCCCAAGACACACATAAAAAGCCTGCCTGCCTCTTGAACCAGGTGTAGGTTCATGGCCAAACCTCCAGCTCCACTCACCCTGTGATTACGGCCCTGCAAAAATTCAGAGAGGCCTGCGTAGGCACCTCCAGAGAACAGCAATTGCCTTTTGAGAAATTCTAAGCAAAATCAACCCTTGAGTATTCCAAATAATTCAAGAAACCTCAAATCCTGCCCCACCAGAGGCAACGTAGAAAAATGATAAAGATTCCCACTACTAGCTATGTGACCTTAAGCAAATACTTCACCAAGCCTCATTTCGACCATATACAAAATAGAAATAATATATAAATTTCGAAGAATCCCTGTGGTGATTCAACGAGACCATGCATCTAAAATACTTTGCATAGTGCCTTGAAAACTAAACTCTTTTAAAAGTTAGTTGTCATTATCACTAATCAAACTAGGTTGGGTCTCCAGACGGCGCTTGATTAAACACTGACGTACCCAAGGAACAAGGTTTCTCCTAAATGACCCCAATCAACTTTTTTCCATAGGCGCCATCCTCTACCATTCTCACCCTTCCAAGCCTCTCAGAGAGTTAGGCGCTGGACCACGCCAGGCCTTCCAAAGTCCCTCTCCTCCCCCTCGGTCAGACCGACCCCTTGGACCCTGGCAGAATGGGGACAAGAGTACTTGCTGGCCCAAACACCGACCCCCCCAGCCCCCGAGAATTCCCCCGAGGCCCGCTTCGCTGCCTCAGTGGCTACCAAGGGTCCTTCCCCTCCCCCTAGTGTCATCCCCTCCCCCACGCGAGGCCCCGCCCGGCCTCCCTCTTCCTGGCTCCAACCTCTTCCCACCGCCCCTCCAACCCCACCTGCCCCGCACCCGCCGGTTCGAACGAGGCCCTCTCGGCGTTCCTAAATCTACCCGGACGCCTAGCCCGAGAGGTCAGCCGCGCCCCCGTCTCCAGCGGCCATACCGGTTTGCCGACTCCGCTGCCGCAGCTGCCGCCCCTCCGCAGGTCTCCGCTGATCCAACTCGTGCGAGGCGGCCACCGCCGGGCTCTGAGGCGCTGGGAGAAAGCTGCGGTCACGGCCCACTCGGTTGCCCTCGGCCCGCCGCACCTCGCTGGCAGGCTCGCGCAGGCCCCGGCCAATCGCACAGACCCACCAAGCCTAGCGAGAGCTCGGGCCCAGTACGTGGCAGGTGGGGAATGAAGGGGGGCGGGTACAAGAAGGAAACTGTCCTTTCGCTCCGCCTCAGAGCGCGCAAGCCAACCCAGAACGCATGCGCGCGGCTGGGGGTGCCTGGGGACTGACGACACCCAGGCCTGCAGAGGCCTGAGTCTCTGCTTTCTCACTGGATGACCGGGTGTAGGAAGTGCGAGCGGAACGGGCACACGCATGCGCGAGGCGTGACGAGGCACTTCCGGTTTTCCAGAACGCTAGCGTTTTCCTTCTCTTCACCCGTGGGCGGGGCGTGAAGTGCTGTTCTGTACTTCTTTTGAGAGCAGGTTAACAGTGGGCGCTTGTCCAAGTTTGAGTGTTTTTTGTTTTTTTGTGACCACTGTAGCTCTCCTAGTCGTATCTCAAAAAAAACTAACCCAATTTCTGTCTTCCTTTTACAAACTCATTCATTCATTGTTGGGCGCCTACGCTTTTGCCAAGCACTGTGCTGGAAATGGAAATGAATCAGTTTGTAAGGAAGGAGTTACACAGCGTTTACGAGTTATGAGTGTGTGAAGGGTAAAGCCTGGGAAATTATGGCTGATTAAAGATTCCAGAAGCCTTTTTGGAAATAAGATACTTGAGCGTACCCTACACAGTCTTCTCTCTCTCTTACCGCGTATGCTAATTTATGTAAGACACGCTCTGGCGCGCGCGCTGGCTCGCGCGCTCCGGGGGAGGGCGATGATATCTGAGTTTGGGGGGTCACTGCTGTTATAAAAGTTGCAAGGAGTTTTGCCCTCTAAGACTAAGCAAAAAGCATTGTGAACTTACTTGCTTCCGCAGGTGTTCACCAGATAAAGTGAATATAGGGTGAGAAGTTAGTTATTTTAGTAGAGTAAGGAGTATGACATTTTTGCAGTTTTAAGTATCTGAAAAGTTCTGTTTGAGAGTCAGATACCTGAGTTTAAAATTCTTTTGCATCTGAAATGTATTTTCCAATGCCGTATGTAACAATTGCTTGCAGGGTTTGAGGAGCGGAAGACTGAAGAAAGAAAAAAGTTCCAGACTTTCTCCAAATACCGTTCTTCGGTGCTTGTTATGAATTGAATAATCCAGATTTGGGGAAATGAACTGCTGTCCAATAATAGTGTCCTGATGTCTTTGAAATGGTTTGAGATTGTATAAAATATGGACATAGGTAAAATACTCTCAAAAGAAGTAAATAATACCACAGTCTTCCTAATGAGCGGTCAGAACCTGGGGCAGGGTAGATGAACCTTAGCCTGGAAAGAGTGGAAAAAATTTCCTCTCTCTAGGCGCTGAGGAAAGGGGCAGTCACTCAAGAGTCTTGCCACTGAGGGTAAATAAACTGATCTCTGTTAAACTGGGTCCAGCTGGAAGATGGGAAGAAAGCACCCATAGAGTGGTCTTCTGGAACTCTGAAAGCAGTTTAAAGTTCTTTATGTTGCAATTCCCTCATGCTTCACCCTCAAGCAGTCAGTGAAGTCTTGTTTAAGGTTAAAACCACTGCCACCACTAGGGAAACTGAGAGGTGGTGTAGTAATGATTACTTAGATCAAAGTAGAAGCAGGAGCTGCCTGGGGCAAGAAATTAGAAAATGAGAGGCTAAGGCACTGTTTGTAAGCCAGGTCAGAGACTCAGGTGATGTGGGACAGGGATATCTATGCAACATTAAAGCATTCCCCAAGAGTCTCCAGAAATACACATTTTGAATTTTTTTAATTTTTAAAGTTTTATTGAAGTATAATTGATTTATAAGGTTGTGATAATTTCTGCTGTACAACAAAGTAATTCAGTTATAATATACACTATCCATTCTCTCTCAGATTCTCACGATGAAGAATTTTATAATAGATTTTTGCCTCTTGTTATCCAACTGGATGTAGACTTACAGTATTGTGATTGGGCATGAAATCAAGGATATTTGGGTTTAGTAATATGTCATATAAAAGCATGAAATTACCAGATATCTGAGTTTATCATATTGCCCCCTTTAGGTTATAAACACCTTTATAACCAAAACCATATCCTGCCCATTTTCTTATTTCAGCGAAATGCTAAATTGTCCACAAAAACTTCGTTGACGTTTCCTGTTCCTGATCCTTTATAACAATTACATTTTAATTTAAGAGCATAATGAACAGCTGGAACTCAAAACCCAGCCCAAAGATTAGAACATTACCACTTAATTATAGTTCCCTGTGTGCTCCTCTCCCCTGTGGTCCTTGTGCCTCTCTCCTGATTTTCTGCTTAGCATTCCCTTAGGGTGTTGTTGGTGGTGGTGTTTTAATCTTCCATATAGTTTAATTTACATATATATGTGTGCCTGTGGAATATGTTGTTTAGTTTTACTTGGTATAGACATTATATAGAGTATCATTGCTGTGTTATTTTCTGGGACATAATGTTTACACTCAAAATTATGTTGCTTAAATATACCCATGTTGTTACATGTAGCTAGAATTCATTTATTTTCCTTGCTGAATAATATTCCTTTAGGGAAATATACCACAAATTTTTTTTATCTATTCTCTTGTCAAAGTATATTTAGGTTGTTTCCAGTTTCTGCAGTGTGCCTCTATGAACATTCTTGTATATACTTCTTGTATGAGAGTTTCTCTTGATTATATGCTAATACATGGATTGCTGAATGGTAGATTATGCAAATATTTAGCTGTGTAAAATAATACCAGCTCTTCATATCATTAAGATTTGGAGTGAGCACGCAGTGTAAAGGCTATCTTCTTGAGATTTTTTTTAAAGACAGTAAAGACTACATTATAACCCTGGCTTTTTGTAACAAATATTTGACAGTTCTTTATGAAGTCTCATGTGATTGTTCTGTATCCTCACTTATAATTCTGTCTTTGAGTGTCTTTCTTATTCACCATTACCGCCACCACTCCCGCCCCCACTCAACTTGAGGACAGTGATTATATTCTCTTTATCCCTCCATGCATCTGGCATTGATTGCCTTAAGTGAATAGTAGGTATTCACTGACTATCTGTTGAGTCAATGAAACAGTTACTGCTTTTCTGTAATGTGCCACAGTTGCTGATGGCACGGATGTCTGTACTTAGGCTCCCAATAAATGCAGGTGATAACTGGCCACAGAGCAATAACCTGAAGTGAACCACTTATCACCCTTACCGAGAACATGATTTCTCCCACTGTAGACGCCAGTTTTAACTGCTGCCTTTCATTAGAGACACCAGAAAACTTAAGTTATATAATTGTAAATTATTAAGCAATTATGGCCACATTTATTGGGATAAGCATCAATCAAACCACTAAGAAGATTGTTCTAGGAATTCTATAACTAAGCACATCTTTAAAATACAAATAAGTCTAAACATGTTACCTTCTTTTTGTGTATTTGTGTGACTTAGGTACTGAACCAGAGTAAATTGAACTTCATAATCACCTGGCCGTCTGTCCTATGTCAGTCGAATTTGGTTTGAAATGAACATCAAGAATAACCCTGAATCAGACACGTGAAAGGTGAAAATATGTGAAGAAAGGAGAAGTAGTGTGAGGAAATACAGTTGTCTTTGCCTATAGCAAGGGATGAAATGGGAACTCTGCATTTGAAGGTTACTGGCCAAGTTTCACAGACATCTGAAGGAGGGTTACAGTTGTATTGTGGTTTTGAGAGATGCAGTCAGCTCACTTACCTACCACCTGCTCTTTCTCCCTGAAACTCTATGTCGCTAGCACTCTTCAAATAGAAGGGGGAAAATCCTGAGAACGAAAAAGGGAGATTCTCCGGTAGGATTGGAAATATGACAAAGACAATGAGCCTTGTAAATAAGTTGGATGAAAACCCTGTTTCACCATGTTCTCCTTTAGTAGTCAGTATACATCATTTTGAAATTGTCAGTCATCTCAGCTACCCTTGGGGGAGACCAAACAAATGATGTAAGTTCCTCCTAGGATGAGAATTACAAAGGAGAAGTTATGTCCCTCCCTGAGAGTCAGTTCTGTTGTGGCAGTAGTTGGCTAAGTAAGAGAACTCACAAACAAGGGAAAACTCATGAGAATCAAATAGGGGCCAGTTGGTCAAATGAGCCTCCCTACCATGGCCAAACATAAAGATCTGTTTGTGTTAACAAAGGAATATGCTACCCCAATGCAAAAATAATAAAGGAGAAAAGACTGATATTCATTTAGGTACACCACTGACCCAAAAACGTTTTTGCCTTACCGTGGAGCTCTATGTCCACCTTACCTAAAAGACATTGCTTTCTCTCTCTCTCTGTCTCTCTCTCTCTCTCTCTGTCTCTCTCTCTCCCTCCCTCTCTCTCTCTCTCTCCCTCTCTCTCTCTCTCTCTCACTCTCTCTCTGTCTCTGTCTCTCTCTCTCTCTCTTTTTTAGAGCTACACCTGTGGCATATGGAAATTCCCAGGTTAGGGGTTGAATTGGAGCTGCAGCTGCTGCTCCTCACCACAGTTACAGTAACGCAGATCTGATCCACATCTGCGACCTACATTGAAGCTTGTGGCAACACCAGGATCCTTAACCCACTGAGCAAGGCCAAGGATGTGAACCCACATGCTCACAGAGACTATGTCAGGTACTTAACCCACTGAGTCACAATAGGAACTCCAAGAAATTGCTCCTTGAAGGCAATTCTTCCTAGATTTTGTATCCCCAGAGTCGGACCCCTCTTGGGTATTCAGTACCTATGTAGGGAATGAAAGAATGAAGTTTCCCACCATTTCATAGAGCAGGCTTCCAGGAATAGGGAGCAGCCATCGCTGGTGGTTCCTAGCTTACTAGCAATACAGGATTTCATCTCTGACTAATCTTAAACTGTTTGCGTTTCTTCATTTATGTCTCTTGGAGGCCATACAGAGTTACCTCTGTGTACTCTGTCAGAGTTTAGTTTGAAAGACTAATTCCACGAGATGTAAAAGGAGATCTCACACCTTTTCATCTGATTAGGTAGCTTCCTTCAGTTCTTTTAAGAAACCTAGATGTCAGATTCTAGAAATCACACCTGTTAAATCAAACCCTGGGTACTGGGAAACTCTCTCATCTCTAATCTAACATTTATGCCAATGATCCTGCTTTTAATCCCTCCATATAAATGAAAAATTAAACAGGGCATTCTCAAAAAGTTATTTCAATGAATAAAAACTTATTCATAATAAAAATGCAAAATAAGGTGTTCCCTGGTGACTCAGCAGGGTAAGGATCCAGTGTAGTCACTGCTGTGACGTAGGTTTGATTCCTGGCCCAAGGACTTCCTCATGCCAGAAGTGCAGCCAAAAAAAAGAAAAATTGCAAAATAAAACCATAATGATATGATGTTTCATAATTTTGTAACATTATTGTAAAGGGTATGGCAAAATAGACATTCAAACTTTGTTGTGGGGGTATACCATTTTAACAAACCATTAAAATGGTAGTATGGTAATAGTTATCAACATTTAAAATACTCAGCCCAAAAGGGAGTTCCCATTGTGGCTCAGAGGGTTAAGAACCCAACATAGTGTCTGTGAGGATGCAGGTTGGATCCCTGCTCTTGCTCAGTGGGTTAAGGATCCAGCATCGCTGCAAGCTGGAGCATAGGTCACAGATGCAGCTTGGATTCAGCATTGCTGTGGCTGTGGCAAAGGTCAGCAACTGCAGCTCTGATTTGACCCCTAGCCTGGGAACTTCCATATGCCACAGGTACAGCCCTAAAAAGAAGAAGAAAAAAAAAATACCCAACCCAATGTGACCCAGCAATCCTACTTTTAGGATACCAGCAAAATCTTCTTGCATGAGAATACACATATGCATCAGTGTGTTGTTTTCAAATAAAAGACTATAGAGCAACTAGAAGAAATATACCCACGCAGATCTCAAAAACATTTTTTGAGTGAAATAAAGCAAGTTTCAGAAAGTCATGTTAACAAGGCAGAAAAGACTTAATGTAGCAGCCTGAGACTGCTAATTTTAGAAACCCCTGCTTGCAAGGTAGGAAGAATGGTTCACTGTACCTAAGCTGTTTGTACAAACAACATAGTTTATGATGAACACCTGCTTGCTTTCTGGGAGTCTAGAATTTTGGTACAGGCCAGGGAGAGCATGCCTCTGTGACCTATCCCAAGTAAAAACCTGGGCCCTGAGTCTTTAATGAAATCTCCTGATAGACAGCATTTCATTGCTGGAGGAATTAAGCACATCCTTTATGACTGTACTGAAAGAGAACTTTTGGAAGCCTATACCTCATTTCCTCTAGACTTCCCCACGTGCAACTTTTTCTTTTGGTAATTTAATTTTATGTTGTTTTGCTGTAATATATCTTACTGGTGAATATGACTTTATGCTGAATCTTATGAGTGCTCCTAGTGAATCACTGAATTTCGGGGTGTTCTTGGGGACCACCAAATCAGTTCCCTGTACCATTTACATAAAAAAAAAAAAGAGAGCGAAAGCACACACATGAGACTATGAATTTCTATGCATACACAATTTTGTGTATATGTATTTCTTAAAATCTGGAAAGATACACAGCAAATTTATTACAGTGGCTCACTGTGGGGAGAAGAGGAAGGAAAAGAAGATGAAGGGACTGGGGCTTTGGCTCTACCTGGCATGCTCTAATTTATCTTCTTTTTTAAGGAAAATATACCCATATAATACCTAGGTGGAAAGAATATTTTAAGTTGATGTTAACATAATTTTAGCCTGCATTCAGAATCACAAAATTTTACAGCTGGAACAGAATTTAGAATTCACCTAATCCTGCCCATTACAAAGGTAGAACCTAGGCTTATGCCCAGAGAGGCAAAAGTCTTGCCTCAAGTTGCATAGCTTATAGCTGAGACCACAAATGCCAGTCCAGAATGCTTCCCTAATGGCTTGATAATAACTATGGCAAAAAAATAGTCAGTTTATTTTTGAAGTATTTCAAAGGTCCAGATGGTCTAAATTGTTATATCATGATTTCGT
>PVHT021183696.1:5173645-5220222 GCA_004024745.2 Catagonus wagneri
GCAGCTTATATCAAAGTTCAGCAAATTGTCAATGTCATACTTCCACGTGTAACAAAACTCTACTGGAAAAAGATAAGAATTGGACTATAGTTCCCTGGGAAATATAGCTTTTAAGAGATAACAGCATTAGGGAGTTCCTGTCGTGGCTCAGTGGTTAACGAATCCGACTAGGAACCATGAGGTTGCGGGTTCGGTCCCTGGCCTTGCTCAGTGGGTTAACGATCCAGCGTTGCCGTGAGCTGTGGTGTAGGTTGCAGACGGGGCTCAGATCCCACGTTGCTGTGGCTGTGGCGAAGGCCGGCAGCTACAGCTCCTGTTAGACCCCTAGCCTGGGAACCTCCATATGCCGTGGGTACGGCCCTAGATAAGGCAAAAAGACAAAAAAAAAAAAAAAAGGAGAGATAACAGCATTAGATCGTACCACTCTGCTTTGCTTTTATTTTCTTCTTTTTCTTTGTTAAAACAAAGGGTTAACTTACCGAGCAATGGGATTTTTCAGAAACATGGTCAAAAGCTTGCAAAAAGGATTTATGACCTATTTCTACTTTTTGAAACAATTCCAAAATCAGGACTTTAAATAGTAACTCCCATTTAGTGCCATTGAGAGTATAAAAAGGTAAAACTACTTTGGAAAATCATTTGGTAGTTTCCTAGATCGTTAAACATACACTAACTCTATAATTCAGCAATTTCACTAGATATTTTAAGAAAAAACATGTTGCACAAAGACTTGAAGAAGAACGTTTGTATCAGTTTTATTAACGGTTTTCAAAACCTAGAAATGACCAAATGTCCCTCAACTGGTGAATACATAAACAAGATGTGCTCTGTCCAAACAACAGAGTTCTACTCAGCCATAAAAAGAAGCAAACCACTGATATACACAACATGGATGAATCTCAAAAACACCACGTTGAGTTAAAGAAGCCAGGCTCAGAAAAGATTTGGTTCCATTTACATGGCATTCCAGAACAGGCAAAACTAATACATGGTAGTAGAAAGCAGATCAGTGGTCGCCAGGAGCAGGGATGGGTGAAGGGTTTAACTAGGAAGGGGTGCATCACAAGGTGAAGTTGTTGTTCTTAATCTTACCTAGGGTGATGGTTTCACACGGGTACACATTTGTTAAAACTCATCTAATTATACACTTAAATGGGTACATTTTATTGTATGTAAAGATACGTCAATAAAGTTAATTTTAAAAATAAAAAAAGCAAGCCAGCAAAACAAAATTAATTCCAATAACCAAAATTAAGGAAAACCACTTCAGTGTTTTTAAAAAGCAAACAGTCTGTGGCCCACTCCTAGAAAAATACAAGCCACATGACATGTTCCTTGTGTACTAATCTCATTCTTTGCTTCTTACTTTTTGCTTATATGATTATTTTCACTTCCTCCTGATTTCCTTACATAGTTTTTCAGTAACTTTTATATATATTTTTAGACACACATTTTAATAGGTTACCTATATGTAAATGAAGTAATACAGATGATGCATATGTAACATTCAAATCTCTGAGTGTGTAAACAAATAATTGCTAATCTCCTCCAATTTAGTGTTTCATTTTTAAGAAAAGGTGGATGGACACAAAAAGACAGTGCATTTGAGGAGAAAAAAAATAATTGTCGTGGAACTCCACGCAATTGAAGTCAATATAATGAAGGGTGAGAGATGTCATGTTTGCTAACATGATTCATTTGCCCTCAGTTGGCATATTTAAGCCCATGTTCTTCATTTTAGAAATTTCTAGCATAATCCTTAAAACAAAAAGAAATATATTCTGCCTGTATAAAGACATTTAAATGCAAGAAATGGAGTTCCCTTCATGGCTCAGTGGTTAACGAATCCGACTAAGAACCATGAGGTAGCGGGTTCGATCCCTGGGCTTGCTCAGTGGGTTAAGGATCTGGCGTTGCCGTGAACTGTGGTGACGCAGACGCGGCTTGGATCCCGCGTTGCTGTGGCTGTGGCGAAGGCCGGCAGCTACAGCTCCTGTTAGACTCCTAGCCTGGGAACCTCCATATGCTGCGGGTGCGGCTCTACATAAAGGCAAAAAGAAAAACTAAAATAAAATAAATGCAAGAAATGCTAAATGCTCCAAAAATCTTTTGGATATTTTGAATAAATGCAGCATGATCATTTCATTATATTAAAAAAGAGAGGAACATAATAAACTGGGGGGAAATATTGCCACCAAAAGCAATAATTAAAGGGCTAATAACCATAATAGAAAAGAATTCATATAAACTTATGAGAAAAAAATTGATAAATGTACAGCACATATAAATCATTTTAAAAATAAAATACCAAAGTAAATAGTATACCAAAAAAAAGTCTATGTATGGTATGCCAAATGTTGGTGACCTTATAAATTAGTGTAATGTTTTCAAGACAATATAATAATATATACAGGGAACTTATACAAGTGTCCGTACCTTTATTTATTTATTTTTTGGCATATCTTTGGCATATGGAATTTCCCGGACCAGAGATCAAATTTGAGCCACAGCTGTGCCAAGATGCCAGATCCTAACCCACTGTGCTACAGCAGGAATTCCCAAATGTCCATACATTTGACATGATTATCCTAATCTTGAGAATTTATCTTCAGAAAATGATTAAAAAGGAAAATATACGTACCAGTTTATTAGTCATACTCACTTCAATATTAAACACTGAAATGATCTAGATATCCAATAATAGAACAACTTAGTAACTTATGCCGAATTATGCAATTATTATAAGAACAAGGAAGTTGTGAGTAAAAATCAGAATGAAATTTCACTTACTATAATTCTATTTAAATTCTCATGCATTCAAACAAAGAGAATAAGGGAAAATGGAAAAACAAGCATTACTGATAGATTAGGGAATTGCAGATTTTGTTTTGAAAAATATAATTTATAAATATCTTCTAAAACTGCCATAAATGATTATCACAATGTTTTAAAAATATAAATAGGAAGCCATATCCTATCTTAATAACTGGACTCTCCCCCATAACCCCCATATTTGTGTCCCCCACCCCAGCCACCCCCAGGATAGAACCAATCTTGGTGGCTCTGTCTTGGGACCTCATCTGAGGAAGCAGGTACTAAAGGTCCCAAGGTCACATTAAGGGGATTCCACAGAGCCAGAGCCTCCAGTGTTTGATAGGCTAGTGTGATCCAGTCAGTACTTTTGGCCCAGGTTTCCCAAGCGTTGGCAAAGAACGCCAAGCTCTTCTGAATATGGCAATGACAAACTGCTAGCAATGAGCTTAAGAATGGCCTCCCTTTTTTGGTTACAGGGGGAAAAAAGAGGCAAAATAAACTTCAAAATAGAAAAGGTAAGAGAAAAAGCAATCCAGACTGACTGGATTAAACAGTGAGCCCTGAACTGTTAAGACCCAAGAAAGGTTGCTGTGGCTGTGGTGTAGGCTGGCAGCAGCTCCAGCTGGACCCCCTAGCCTGGAAACTTCCATATGCTGCAGGTGTAGCCCTAAAAAAAAAAAAAAATTAAAATTAAGAAAATAATACAAGTTTTAAAAAGACCCAGGAGAGGAAACCCAAAGGTCAGGATGGTTGTTCCCTGAAGAAACTACATGTGCGGCCACAACCAAAAGGATATAGGTTACTGTCATCACATGAGATAAATCAGAAACAGGGAACAGTGTATTCACAGAACATCATGAAACCCAGTTCTGCAGTACTCCAAGTCTCCCTTTCACGAAAATTTCTTTTCCAGTAAAATTACCCTTCAGCTCCTACAGTCCCTGTCCTTACTACTCAACTTTCAAGGCACCCAAATAATTTCTTGCTTTCCTTACCCACTCCATTCAAACCCTGCTCAGGCAAGGATCTACAGGAAGCCCTTGTATTTTGTCAGGTGATACAGTGAAAGCACCTCTATGCTTTGCTGCAGCCTCCTGTCCTTGATAACTGTCGACTCTCCGCTCCAGGGTGCCCTGTCCACCAGGTCATTGCCCCAGCCCTCCACTTCACAGTGAGTATGTGACTCAGGCTGGGTCAGCAGTCCTTGGATACAATGCCTGTGGGCACAGAACACATGAAGGTGTGCCAGTTGTTGGTCCTTTCCTCTCACTGCCCCTGCATGCTCTGTATCAGAGGGGACTGAACCCCACAGTTTCCTGGCTCAACTGGCTTCTGGCTGGCTGCAGACAGTGGAAGACACTGATAGCAACCTGCAGGGCAGGAGGAGGGGCATGCCAATAGCCAGTTTCCGGCCATGAAAACTCAATGTGAGGATAAGGCCAAACATGGAAAGACAAAGAGCGAAGAAAACAGGGAGAGAAAAAGAGAATCCTGACGTGTTCTTTGAACTCACTGCATTTAAATTCTAAACATAAAGTTAGTGTTATCATATATTTTATGATCCAAACCAGGACACTAGAGAGTTAAAAGGGGCTACTTAAGTCAGGACAACAGACACAAATTGGGACTGGCTCAGACAAACCAGAACATACAGTCAACCCACCTAAACCCAACTCAGCCCCTTCACTTTACAATGAATTGAACCATTAAACTCCCTTTGACTCTTAACCTAATTGGTGTTGCATCTCTCTCACTAAAAACTAAAAGATTCCTGACCAGTGTATGAGGTGAAGGTTTAAATCAGTAGAATTATTTCCAGGGTTCCCTTGTGGTACAGTGGGTTAAGGATCTGGTTGCAGCAGCAGCTCAGGTTGCTTCTGGTGGGGGGGGGGGGTTCAGTCGCTGGCCTGGGAATGTCCTCATGCTGCAAGTGCCACCCAAAAAAAAAAAACAAAACAAAACAAAAAAAAACAGAATTATTTCCAAGTGGCAGGATTTCAGGGTAGGCAGGGAAACAGAACTACCCATCTGACTTAAGCTCTACAATATGCATGTGGAACTTGCACATTTCTGGTACAGCCATTCCAGGAACGCGGTTTGGAATTATGGTTGATCTACCCCCAAAATCATGGGAAAAAAATGAAAACTAAAACCACCAAGGGAACACATATATTTCACCATCAGGCTAAATGTAGCTCTTTGGTGACTTTGTTTTTTCCCCACATTTAAAGTGATCTTTACTGGGAGTTCTCATCGTGGCTCAGTGGAAATGAATCCAACTAGTATCCATAAGGATGTAAGTTCAGTCCCTGGCCTCCCTCAGTGGCTCAGGGATCTGGCATTGCCACGAGCTGTGGTGTAGGTCGCAGACGTGGCTTGGATCCCGAGTTGCTGTGGCATAGGGTGGCAGCTGCAGCTGTGACCCCTAGCCTGGGAACTTCCATATGCTGTGGGTGTGGCCCTAAAAAGAAAACAACAATACATAAAGTGACCTTTACTTAGGGTTTATTTTCATCTGAATATGAATTTTAGGACATAGAGTAAGTCAACCACATCTTGTAATTTTCCCAAAGTACAGCCCCTATTTAGGGATGGCACTATAACACCACTGAAAACACTGCCCTCTGAGAACTGCTTCACTTCTACATTGTCTTCCTTTTACTTTTTTCTATTATCCTGTAAGGTCTCAGTTATACTACAAATGAACTAGGTTCTTGGCTCACCTAGAAATCCAACAGTCATTTACATCCATTTCTATAGAACAAACAAGTAAACCATGTTCTTTAGAGTGTGGTAAGGGTGTGCCATAGCTCACATGACATTTGTGGGTCCCTTAGTTCAGTGCATTCATAGCAGCTGCCCAGTATACAGCAAAACGGAGCACACCAATTCAAAGACTCTATCTCCAAGTCCAGTAAGAGTGATACCCCACCCAGAAGAGGTCATTTTTTATTTAGGAAGCCTTTCATAATTCAAGTATTTGAAACTCCATGAGCAGCTAGATCTTTTAAAAGCTATAAGGGGTGATGGTAACTAATTTTCCATTTTTTGAGACTCACTGTCATTTCATCAATAAAAGGTCAGATATCAAGAACTGGAAGGAAATATCCAGAGGCTTTAGCAACCAGTTAATTTTTTTTTATGTCTTACTGCCCATTTCTCATGGAGTTAATTTCTCTCATCATAAAACATGTTTTTTAACAGAAAAAAATAGCCATTTCTAGAGGTTAAGTTGGTACAAAAGTCAATTGGAAATAAAATATAAGCACAAGCAAAATTTAAAATATGTACAAATCAGAAGTATGATACATACAAGCAACTCCCTGCAGTGTTTACCAAGAGTCAGTTTGTTCTGGAGGGTATATCCTTCTCTTCATGTCCTTTTTAATAAACTGTAAAAAAATGTGTCTTAGATTCAATATTTCTAGCAAAATTTCTCAAACAGACAATGTATGAGGAGCAATGATAATTTTGAATTATCTTGAAAGCTGAGTGGAATTCTTCATTTCATTGGTATAAGAATCTACTAACAGAAAAACTACCAAATCCATTATCCCTGATGATAACAGACAACAGGTTTTACCAGATTCTTAACTTTGAGCAAAATATACTGAGGGAGACTTCCCCAGAAGACTGTGTACTAAAGGAAGGAAACAGAAGAAGTAAAACTCAACATGCATTGGATAGAAAGAGGACCTTAAAGGTAAGAGTTTTACTGTCCATCTGCTTGGTCACTTTCAGGGTCTGTCGTTTCCTTAGTAAGTACAGATGGATCCAGCAGCCTAAACCGTCCATGTAGGCCTGGAAATGACCCGAGCATGTTATACATCTTGATACGCAGCCGCAGTGGGCTCACTGATGGCCGTGCCTTCACTTTCCCAGCAGATGACGACAATGATTTCAACACTGTAGAAGCTTTACTCTGAAAGATTTTTGTTCTTACAGTGTAGAGGATAAAAATTTGCAATCCCTGGTGTATAAAATAAAAGTTTATTATTAGGTAAATATTAAGATACCGAGTCAGGGAAGAGATTTCACTGCACCCTGCCACCTACACTTCTCATCGCGCACAAGAACCTGAGGTGACCAGTCAGGAGCTGCTGTCTCCTTTTTGGTCTAAGAAGGTTGAGGTAGTGTTCTTCTCATATTTAAGCCATTATATGTAAGGAGTAGAGTTAGGAGACCTGAGTTCAGGTTCCTGTTTGCTACATGCTGGCTGTGCGACTGAGAGGCAATTTTTTCCTCCTGACAGCAACCAATTCTGTCACTAACTAGGTGTCCTACAATTTGATTCAATTCTGACTCTAACTACCAAGAGTTTACGTCAAACTCCATAGGTTTAGCGCTCACTCCCCCCGCCCACTAGTGGTGCCACGCATGAGTGTTAGGTCTGTGGGCTATCCACATCTCTGTCCAAATTGGCTACTGCCTCCCCACTTTGGGTTTGATGACTTGCTATAGAGACTCACAGAACTCACTCAGGAAACAAGCTTAACCTACCATCATCTGTTTATTATAAAGGATTCAACTCAGGAACAACCAAGAGAAGCGAATATAGGGCAAAAGAATGGAGCTTCTATGCGCTGAGTGTTGTGTGTCACCCTCCCAGCACTTCAATCTGTTCATCAACCTGGAAGCTATCCAAACCCCTTCAGTTAGGGGTTTTTATAAAGGTTTCATGACACAGGCATGACTGACTAAATCATAAGTTGTGGGTAACTGACTCCATCTCCACCCCCTCTAACATTGCAGGAGGTTGAGGAGTGGGGCTGAAAGTATCAAGCTTCTAATCAAGCCTTGGCCTTTCTGGTAAACAGCCTTCATTCTGAACCTATCCGAGGGCCCTAGCCACTGATTATCTTATTAGCATACAAAAAACACCCATTACTCATGGATTTTAGGAGCTGTGTGCCAGAAACCGAAGACAAAGACCAAATATTAATTTTTTAGTATTCCACAGAAACTTTGCTCTTTTTCTGATGTATATGATCATCCTAAGAGAGGCAGACTGACTCTGGATTACCTAATTCTCTTAGTTCTAATATTCTGTAAGTCTACATTTCTTGGAGTTTTGGTAACATAACTAGAAATTTCGTGCATTTAAAGATGAAAAAAAATGGAGTTCCCATTGTGGCTCAGTAGTAACAAACCCAACTAGTATCCATGAGGATGTGAGTTGAATCCCTTACACCACTTAGTGGGTTAAGGATCTGGTTTTACTGTGAGCTGCATATAGGTCACAGGTGTGGCTCAGATCCTTCCAGTACCAGAAGGAGAAGAGAGAGAGAGAAAGGGACAGAAAAAAATGTTTGAAGAGACAACAGCCGAAAACTTCCCTAACATGAGAAGGGAACCACTCACTCAAATCCAGGAAGCACAATGAGTACCATATAAAACAAACCCAAGGAGGAACACCCTGAGATACATATTAATCAAACTGACCAAAATTAAAGACAAAGAGATAATATTGAAAGCATCTAGGGAAAAGAAACAAATAACATACAAGGGAACCCCAATAAGGTTATTGGCAGATTTTTCAGCAGAAACTCTGCATGCCAGAAGGGAGTGGCATGATATACTTAACATGATGAAAGGAAAAATCCTCCAACCAAGATTACTTTACCCAGCAAGACTCTCATTCAGATTTGAAGGAGAAATCAAAAGCTTTACAGATAAGCAAAAGCTAAGAGAATTCAGTAACACTAAACCTGCTTTATAACAAATACTAAAGGAACTTCTCTAGACAAAAAAGAAAAGGCCACAACCAGAAACAAAAATACCACAAATGACAAGGCTCACCAGTAAAGGATATACACAGTAAAGATACAAAATCACTCATGCACAATTACACTACCAAAATCAAAATTATGAGGAGGATACAAATGGAGGACACTGGAGATTCACTTGCAATTAAGAGACCAACAACTTAAAACAATCTCATATATATATATAACCTCCTATATCAAAACTTCAGGGCAACTGCAAACCAAAAATCTACAATTGATACACAAACAAATAAGAAAAATCAACTAAATACAACACTAAAGAGAGTCATCAAACTACAAGAGGAGAGAACAAGAGAAGAAGGGAAGAAAAAAGAGCATCAAAAACAAATCCAGGAGTTCCCATCATGGCTCAGTGGTTAATGAATCCGACTAGGAACCATGAGGTTGCGGGTTTGATCCCTGGCCTTTCTCAGTGGGTTAAGGATCTGGCATTGCTGTGAGCTGTGGTGAAGGTTGCAGATGCAGCTCGGATCCCATGTTGCTGTGGCTGTGGCGAAGGCCAGCAGCTACAGCTCCTGTTAGACCCCTAGCCTGGGAACCTCCATATGCCGCGGATGCGGCCCTAGATAAGGCAAAAAGACAAAAGAAAAATATCCAAAACAGTTAATAAAATGACAGTAAGAATATACATATCAATAATTACCTTAAATGTTAATGGACTAAATGCCCTAACCAAAAGACATAGACTGGTTGAATGGATACAAAAACAAGACTCATATACCTGATGTTTTCAAGAGACCCACTTCACTTCTAGGGACATACAAATTGAAAGTGAGAGGATGGAAGAAAATATTCCATGCAAATGGGAATCAAAAGAAATCTGGGGTAGCACAATACTCATATCAGATAAAGTAGACATTAAAATGAGGAATATTTTAAGAGACAAGGATGGACACTACATAATGCTCAAAGAATCAACCCAAGAAGATGTAACAATTTTAACTATCTATGCACCCAACATAGGATCACTACCATATAATAAAGTGCTAAAAACTTAAAAGGAGAAATTGATAATAACACAATAATAACAGGGGACTTTTAACATCCCACTTACAACAATGGACATATCATCCAGACAGAAAATCATTAAGGAAACACAGGCCTCGATGAAGCATTAGACTAGAAGGATTTAATAGATATTTATAAGACATTCCACCCAAAAGCAACAGAATACACATACTTCTCAGGTGCACATGGAACATTCTCTAAGATTGATCACGTCCTGGGCTACAAATCAAGTCTTGGTAACTTTAAGAAAATTGAAATCATATCAAGCATCTTTTCTGACCACAACACTACATGACTAGAAATCAACAAGAAAAAAACTACAAAAAACACAAACACTTGGAGACTAAACTACATACTAATAAACAACCAATGGATCACCAAAGAAATCAAAGAGGAAACTTAAAAATACCTAGAGGCAAATGACAACAAAGATACAACATTCCAAAATCTATATGATGCAGCAAAAGCAGTTCTAAGAGTGAAGTTTATAGCAATACAAGCCTGCTTCAGGAAACAAGAAAAAGCTCAAATAAACAACCGAACTTTACATCTAAAGCAGCTAGAGAGAGAAGAACAGACAAGAGCTAAAGTTAGTAGAAGAAAAGAAATCATAAAGATCAGAACAGACATTAATGAAATAGAAATGAAGAAAACCACAGGAAAGATCAATGAAACTAAAAGCTGGTTCATTGAAAAGATCAACAAAATTAATAAACCTTTAACCAGCTTTACCAAGAAAAAAAAAGAGAGAGGACACAAATCAATAAAATTAGAAATGAAAAAGGAGAAGCAGCAACAGACATCACAGAATTACAAAGGATCGTAAGAGACTATTATATGCAACTGTATGCCAATAAAACAAAACCTAGAAGAAATAGACAAATTCTTAGAAAAGTACAATCTTCCATGACTAAACCAAAATGAAATAGAAAAGATGAATGGACCAATCACAGATACTGATATTGAAACTGTGATTAAAAACTTCCAACAAACAAATGTCCAGGACCAGATGGCTTCACAGGCAAATTCCATCAAACATTTAGAGAAGAGCTAATGCCTATCCTTCTGAAACTCTTCCAAAAAATTGCAGAGGAAGGGACACTCCCAAACTCATTCTATGAGGCCACCATCACCCTGATACCAAAACCAAACAAAGATACCAAAAGAAAAAAGAAAATTACAGGCCAGTTTCACTGATGAACACAGATGCAAAAATCCTCAACAAAATACTAGCCAACAGAACCCAACAATACATTAAAAGGATTTTACATCATGATTAAGTGGGATCTATCCCAGGGATGCAAGGGTTCTTCGATAACCAAAAATCAGTGTTATACACCACATTAATCACCTGAAGAATAAAAACCACATGATCCTCTCAATAGATGCAGAAAAAGCCTTTGACAAAATCCAACACCCATTTCTGATAAGAACCTTTCAGATAGTGGACATACAGGGAACCTACCTCAACATAATAGAGGCCATATATGACAAACCCAGAGCTCACATCATTCTCAACGGTGAAAAGCTGAAAGAATCCCTGCTGAGATCAGGAACAAGACAAGGACGTCCGCTCTCACCACTACTATTCAACATAGTTTTGAAAGTCCTAGCAGCAGAAATCAGGGAAGTAGAAGAAATAAAAGGAATCCAAATTGCAAAGGAAGAAGTAAAACCATCACTATTTGCAGATGACATAATACTGTACCTAGAGATTCCTAAAGATTCTACCAGAAAACTGTTAGAGCTCATCCATGAATTTGGCAAAGTTGCAGGATACAAATTTAATACACAGAAATCAACTGCATTTCTATATACTAACAACGAAAGATCAGAAAGAGAAATTAGGGAAGCAATCCCATTTACCATCACATAAAAAGAATAAAATACTTAGGAATAAGCCTACCTAAAGATACAAAAGACCTATACTCTGAAAACTATAAGACGCTGATGAAAGAAATCAAAGATGACACAAAAAGATGGAAAGACATACCATGCTCTTGGATTGGAAGAGTCAATATTATCAAAATGACTATACCACCCAAGACAATCTACAGAGTCAATGCAATCCCTATCAAATCACCAATGACACTTTTCACAGAACTAGAACAAAACATTTTAAAGTTTGTTTGGAAGCACAAAAGACCCAGAATAGCCAAAGGCATCCTGAAAAAGAAAAAATGGCGCTGGAGGAATCAGGCTCCCTGATTTCAGACTATACTACAAAGCTACAGTCATCAAAACTGTATGGTACTGGCACTAAGACAGAAATATAGATCAGTGGAACAGGATAGAAAGCCCAGAATTAAACTCATGCACCTACAGTCAACTAATCTATGACAAAGGAGGGAAGAATGTACAATGGAGAAAAGACAGCCCCTTCAGTAAGTGGTGCTGGGAAAACGGGACAGCCACATGGAAAAGAATGAAATTATAACACTTCCTAACACCATGCACAAAAATAAACTCAAAATGGATTAAACATCTAGATATAAGACCAGATACTATAAAACTCTTAGAGGAAAACATAGGCCAAATACACTCCAACATAAATGACATCAACATCTTCTCAGATCCACCAGTTAGAGTTAAGACAATAAAAAAAAAATAAACAAATGGGACTTAATTAAACTTCAAAGTTTCTGCACAGCAAAGGAAACCCTAAACAAAATGAAAAGACTACCCACAGAATGGGAGAAAATATTTGCAAATGAAGCGACTGACAAGGGATTAATCTCCAAAATTTATAAACACCTCCTATAGCTCAATACCAAACAAACAAACAAACAAACAACCCCATCAAAAAATGGGCAGAAGATCTAAACAGACAATTTTCCAAAGAAGACATACAGATGGCCAAAAAACACATGAAAAGATGTTCAGCATCACTCACTATTAGAGAAATGCAAATCAAAACCACAATAAGTTACCACCTTACACTGGCCAGAATGGCCATCACCAAAAAGTCTACAAACAATAAGTGCTGGAGAGAGTGTAGAGAAAAAGGAACCCTGTAACACTGTTGGTAGGGATGTAAATTGGTACAACCACTGTGGAAAACGGTATGGAGAGCCCTCAGAAAACTAAAAATAGAATTATCATTTGATCCAGCAATCCCACTCCTGGGCATCTATCCAGAGAAAACTATGACTCAAAAAGACACATGTACTCCAATGTTCATTGCAGCACTCTATACAATAGTCAAGACATGGAAACAACCTGAATATCCATCGACAGAGGAGCAGATAAAGAAGTGGTGCATATACACAATGGAATATCACTCAGCCATTAAAAGGAAAGAAATAACGGCATTTGCAGCAACATGGATGGACCTAGAAATTATCATGCTAAGTGAACTCAGTAAGACAATGAGACACCAGAATTAAATGCTATCACTTACATGTGGAATCTAAAAAAAGGCCATACTGAACTTCTTTGCAGAACAGATACTGAGTCACAGACTTTGAAAAGCTTATGGTTTCCAAATGGGACAGATTGGGGGTTGGGGAGATGCACTGAGGGTTTGGGATGGAAATACTATAAAATTTGGTTGTGATGATTGTTATAAAACTATAAATGTAATAAAATCCATTGAGTAATTTAAAAAAAGAAAACAAAACAAAGAAAGGTTATAGGCAAAAGAACTAACATAGATTAGATAAGATCACATTAAAAACAAATGAAGTTACTACACTAATATACGTCAAATCAGATTTCAAGATAAAATAGGACTGAGAATGACTTGTTACACTGATGGAAGGTATAATGCACTAGATATATGCAACATCCATAAATTTTTAGAAACATGATAATACAGCATTAATTTGTATAAAGACAAACAGTTATTAGAAAACTGGTAGAAAAGTGTAAAAGGGAAGTTTACATGCCTTTCTGTCTTCGATGAACAAGTTAAAGGTAAATAAGATTTTATTAAAAATAATTTAAAGATCATATCATATTTCAAAATTATGTATGTGACTCTGCTATACACCTGAAACTAATACAACATTGTAACTCACTACATTCCAGTGAAACTAAATTTTTTAAAAAATAAAATAAAATATGCAATGCTTGTGGAAAATAAATAAAAAATTTAAAAAAGAACTTGGAAAATACTAGTACTAGGTCTTGTGTTCAACACAAACATATGCCATATTCAGAGGGAAAATTATTTTTTTTTTTTGTCTTTTTGCCTTTATGTAGAGCCGCACCCATGGCACATGGAGGTTCCCAGGCTAGGGGTCTAACAGGAGCTGTAGCCACCGACCTTCGCCACAGCCACAGTAACGCGGGATCTGAGCCGCATCTGCAACCTACACCACAGTTCACAGCAACGCCGGATCCTTAACCCACTGAGCAAGACCAGGGATTGAACCCGCAATCTCATGGTTCTTAGTTGGATTCGTTAACCACTGACCCACGAAGGGAACGCCCAGAGGGAAAATTCTATATGCAACATATTAAAACTATGTCCAGAAAGTAATTTCAATAAATATTAAACTGGAAAATTTTCTAAAACAATAATAATCTACATGGAATTTTAGGAATTATACTTTTGCTTTCGAGGTTAGAGGTCTGGAGATTAAGGAGCAAACTTTCATTAAGGAGCGCCTTTTCTTGCCCCTTGCAGGTGATCCAGTGATCATATTTATTAACACAAATGATGCTGGTGTAGGGTGTATACATTAAAAGAAATGTACTTTTCACTGCTGGTTGGAATATAAGTTGATATGGAAAAAAAGTATGGAGATTCCTCAAAAATCTAAAAATAGAACTACCAAATGACCCAGTAATTCCTGTCCTAGGTATATACTTGAGAGAAACAAAAAGTAATTCAAAAAGATACATGCACCAAAATGGTCATAGCATAGCAGTATTATTTAGAGTAGCCAAGATATGGAAGCAACCTAAGTGGCTATCAACAGATAAATGGATAAAGAAAATGTGGTATATATACGATCGAATAGTATTCAACCATAAAGAATGAAATTTTGCCATTTGTAACAACATGATGAACTTGGAGAGTATTAATTACGCTTAGTGAAGTAAGACAGAGAAAGATAAGTACTGTATGATATCACATATGTGGAATCTAAAAAAATAAAACGAACTAGTGAATGTAACCAAAAAGAAACAGACTCATTGATCTAGAGAACAAATTAGTGGTTACCAGTGAGGAGAGGGAGAGGGGAGAGCCAAAATAAGGGTAGGGGATTAGGAGGTACAAAGAGCTATGTATAAAATAAGCAACAAGGAAATGTTGTACAGCCCAGGGAGCATAGCCAATATTTTATAATGACTATAAATGGAGTACATCCATTAATAATTGTGAATCACTATATTGTATACTTGAAACATATAATACTGTAAATTGACTACATCTCATTTTAAACAAAATAAATTTTAAAAAGAAGAAAAGAAAAAGGAGTTCCCACTGTGGCTCAGTGGTAACAAACCCAGCTAGTGTCCATGAGGATGTGGGTTCAATCCCTGGCCTCCCTCAATGGGTTGAGGAACTGACATTGCCATGAACTGTGGTGTAGGCCACAGATGTAGCTTAGATCTGGTGTTGCTGTGGCTGTGACATAGGCCAGCAGCTGTAGCTCTTATTCGACCCCTAGCCTGAGAACTTCCATATGCTGCACCTGTGGCCCTTAAAAAGGACAAAAAACTTTGCATTTTTTTAAACACGGCATTGTGGGATTTATAATGTATGTGCATGTAATACATAAGACAACTAAACATAAAGGAAGGGAGGATAACAAGTGAACTTACACTGTTACAAGAGTCTTACATTTTAGTGGAAGTGGTAAAATATTAACACTCAATTGCTTATGAAAAGTTAAGGATATATATATGTCCCTAAATCAACAAAAAAAAAGAAGTCTAAGAGGCACTGCTTAATAACTGACATAAAAATGGAATCCTCGTAACACTAAATTTACCCAAAAGTAGGCAGGAAAAGAGAAACAAAGGAATAAAAAAATAGAGTGGCCACAGAAAACAAATGTTAGGCGTGAATTCACCCACATCAATAAAACACTAGCTCTAAACAAACTAAGCACTCAAAAGACAGAGATTGTCAGAATAAAAGGGTAAGACCCACGGATTCATTATCTGTAACATACATACTTTAAATATAAGAGCCTAGATTGAAAGTGAATGGATGAAAAACATACATCATGTAACCAATATGTATAAGAAGGCTGGATAGCAGATAAAGTAGACTTCATGACAAAGAGCATTATCAGTTCTAAGGGGTGTTTCCAAATGATAAAGGGCCAATTTATCCAAAAGACATAATAATCGTAAGTGTATAGCAGAACCTCAACATATATGACACAAAAATTGACAGAATTAAGGAGAGAATAAATTAATTCTCAATCACAGCTGGGGATTTCAATACTCCTTTTTCAGCAATGGAGAGAAGCAGACAAAAATATTGGTAAAGACGGAAAATCAGTACAACACCAACAATCACTTCATCCTACTGACATTTTTAGAACACTATACCCAACAGCTGGAGAATACCATTCTTTTCCAGGTTAAATGTTTTATTTACCAAGATAGATCAAATGCTTTCAAGGCCATAAAATCAATCTCAATAAATTTAAAAGAACTAAAAGAAAAAACTTCACATGCAACTTACCAAGACTGAATCAGGAAGTAACAGAAAATCTAAATGGACTAATAATGAACAAAGAGATTGGATCAGTAATTTTAAATCTCACAACAAATAAAAGCCAATGATCAGATGACTTCCCAGGTGAGTTACAGCAAATATTTAAGGAATTAATACAAAACTTTCTCAAACTCTTCCAAAAAAAGTGAAGATGGACACTTTCCAACTCTTTACAGGGCCAGCATGACCCTAATACTGAAGGACAAAGATACTATAAGAAGAGAAAATTGCAAGCCATATTCCTGATGAATATACATGCAAAAAACCTCAACGAAATATTAGCAAACTGAATTCAAAAACACATTAAAAGGATCATACACATGATTAAATGGTATTCATCCCTGGGATATAAGACTGGTTCAACATATACGAATCAATAAATGTGATATGCCACATTAACAGAAAAAGGACATAAATCAGGATCATTTCAATAGATGCAAAAAAGGCACTTAACAAAATTCAGCATTTTTTCATGAGGGACACTCTAAAAGAATTAGGTATAGAAGGATTGTTCCTCAACATAATAAAGGCCACATATGACAAACCCACAGCTAACATCATACTCAACAGTGAAAGGTTGAAAGAATTTCCTCTAAGATCAGGAACAAGACAAGAATGCCCACTCTTGCCACTTCTATCCAACATAGTACTGAAAGTCTAGTCAGAACAGTTGCTAGGAAAAAGAAATAACAGGCATCCAAATCAGAAAGGAAGAAGTAAAATTACCTCTGTTAGCAGATGACATGATCTTAAATGCAGAAAACCCAAAGACACTACCAAAAAAAACCCCAGAACTAATAAGTTCAGTAAAGTTGCAGGCTAAAAAAAATAAACGTACAGAAATCAGTGCAATTTTGATACACTAACAACAAACTACCTGAAAAAGAAATCAATACCACTTGTAACAGCATCAAAAACAATGAAATACTTAGAAATACATTTAGCCAAGGAAAAACCTATATATGAAAACTATGACACTGATGAAAAAGACTGAAGAAGACAAATGGAAAGACAACTGTATGCTTGGATTGGAAAAAATTAATATTGTGCAAATGTCTACCCCAAACAGGCTAAAGATACAATGCAATCTCCACCAAAATTCCAATGGTATTTTTCACAGAAATAGAAAAAACTCTCCTAAAATTTGAAGTCATTATCTTGAAGGGAAAACAGCACACCCATGTTCACTGCTGAATTGTTCACAGTAGCCAAGATATGGATACAACCTAAACGTCCTTTGTCGAATGAATGGGTAAAGGAAATATGTGGTAGACATAGGCAATGCGTCAATATTATTTAGCCATAAAAATGAAGGAAATCCTTCCATTTGTAACAGCCTGGATGAGCCTGGAAAGCTTTATGCTAACTGATATAAGCCAGATAGAGAATGACAAATACTATCTGGTATCAGTAACCTGTGGAATTTTTTTCAAGTAAATTTCATAGAAACAGAAAATAAAATGGTGGTTGTCAGGGGCTGGGAGGAGGTAAAGGGGGAAATGTAGGTCCAAGGGTACAAATTTTTCAATCCTAAGAAGAATAAGGAGGTAACATACAGCATGGAGACTATAGTTAATAACATGGCACTGTGTTCTTACAAGCTGCTGAGTAGTTAAGCATTCTTAACACACATACACACACAATTAACTATGTCTTTAAAATGATATAAACACATCTATTTACAAAACAGAAATAGAGTTGGCGGACATAGAAAACAAACTTATGGTTACCAAAGGGGATAGCAAGGGTGGGGGGATAAATTAGAAGTTTGGGATTAACATGTAGACCCTACTATTGAAAAAATAGGTACATAACAAGGACCTATGGTATAGCACAGGGAACTATACTCAATATCTTGGGTATACCCAAGATACCTATGATGGAAGAGAATCTGAAAACAAATATACGTATACATCATGTGTGTGCATATATACACACACACACACACATATACATGTATAACCAAATCACTCTGCTATACACTTGAAACTAATACAACATTGTAAATTAACTATACTTCAATAAAAAAAGAAAAAATTAACTATGTGAAGTGATGGACATGTTATTTTGGTCATTCTATACATATATGTGTATCAAATCATCGCTGTACATTTTAAAATATACAATTATAGCTGGCAATTATTCCTCAACAACATTTTTAAAAGATAAATAAACATAAAATTTCAAAAAAAGAGAGAAAGGAAAAATTCAGCCAACCCTGCAGGGGTCCAAGCTCTAGGAATCACTGTGGCATTGACCATACCCATCATGGGGAGGAGCTGTTGTGAACCTGCTGCATGAGAGAAAGGGAAAGGGGGTGTTTCGTTGGGGTGTTAGCCACCCAACGAAATCTCTTCTGCTTAAAGGAGAGGGACTAACGTGGTCCAGCCCTATTGCAATCATATTCCATGAACTCCAGCTTAGGAAAGGATATAGTAGGTACCTCATAAAAAGCTATTCTCCACCTTCCTCAAAGTGTATTAAAGATAGAATCACCTAGGTAACTGAGCAATGACCTTCGGGGAGTTTTAAAATAAGAAAACTTTGGTCCAGGGTGACAAATCTCTGCCACTCTGTGGCCTGCTACTTTCAGACCAATCCACACCATACCTGCGTAGTGTTGAATAGGCAGAATATGTAGCTGAAGATGATCCTGATGTCATCATTATTTATTAGCATTAAGTATGCCAGAATCCAGGTAATTCCAAAAACAACTGCAATAGATAATGTGCTAAGAATCTTCTTTAGAGATGAGATCTTTTTTGTGCTAAGAGAAGGCAAGAAAGAAAATATGGTTCATTTAGGTTTTTACTTATTAATATCAATGTTACCCTCCTATTGAAAATATATTCAGCTGCCCATATACACTGTTCATTAAGAAAGATTATGCCTCAGGTGAAAAACAAAAATCTATGTCAACCTGGATAAAGTACACACACACAAAGAAATATGGTGATACCTGCTTAAAATCTCAGGCATAAAAAGTTCCTTAAATACAATTACAGGCAAATTTCACAGAGAACCAATTTTTTCTTTGGAATGAAATTTTATTTTAGTGATTGTTATAACTGGATCAGTAATTCCTTTGGGGGGCATCTGGGACTTTCTCATGCTATTGGTTGAATTACTAAAGTGCAGAGGGATCTTCCTCCCTGTCGTGATAAGTCTATATTCCTAGAATCTTAGCTTGGCCATATGACTTACTTTCATCAGTGGGACATTAGCATTTATTCCACAAACTTATGATAAATAATAAATATTTGTCATCCTAAGCCATTGAATTTTGAGGTAACTTGTTCTATAGCCAAGCTAACTGATGCATAGAAGATAGCTTACTAAACAATTGAATTGTAACCTTTTCTCCACTGTAAATGAGACAATTTAAGAACCATGAGCTATCAGTCAAAATTTTGAGATACAAACCTGGTTGATGTCTAAGGCAAAAATGGTATTGCTTTATATAAAGGAAATACAACCTGATTTTACAATTAGACTTCACCAAGGTTTATGTAAACTGCTAAGAAAGCACCAGTGTGAATGATTATCAGTGATATCTTTTCTCATATTTCCCTCAGTATGGACTATAATCCTTATAGGAAAGATGATATTTACTCAATTAGTAAAAGTACACACTTAAGTTCCCACTAATGATGGCTGTTTTCACCCATTTGTTCATACTAAATGTATCTATTTGGTAACCAACCAAGTTCAGAGATGTGTTCATAGTAAGTCTACCTGGGTTAAGCAGAGTCTTGTAGAATTAAACCTGCACTCACAGCCTCATTAGCACCATGTTCTAACCAACTCATGCCGTGGGAGATAGAGATGAGGGGAATGTACATGTTTATGAGTCTCTGTTCTTCATCTCTCTATCCAAAAGCTCTTTCTATACAACAGTGATGACAAGGAAGATGCTTATTGGGGTTAGAAAGGTTACAGAGAGGAAAGAAGCAGTCTATATGCGAACTAATAAACCATAGAGCATGTCTCATTTGCAGTGAATATGGATCCAACATTGTCAGACATTCCAATTTTTTTAAGATAAAATATAATTTTTCAGTGAAATCTCCCAATTTTTGTACGTTTGCAACTAATTTTTAAAAATTGAAAGTCATTATGTGATTCAGGTGACACATGTAAAATATAACCTACAGTCACTAGTCTGTAAAATGAAAACACAGTTATCAGAATCTCCTCACAACCCACTCATATTTTTAATTATTCAAATCTGATTTCATGAATATTGGAATTGGGCGAGAAATTGTTTTTTATTAATGTCTTTGGGTTTAGTTTTTAGTTGGGCTCATACAGCACGAAAATATCTCATGTAATATAAAAGACTCATCTTGTAGTACTGATGTTGGAAGATCCACTTTCTGAGACAAACTTTAAGGGAAAATCTGTCCTGCAAACCACATATCCTTGCCATTTCCCCAGAGTCTGAAAACTCTTCTAGGAGCTGTGGATGTTTTACTGTGCTGTATCATGTACTAAATGAGTCATGCCTGCCAGCTTCTCATCTATTGGGAATCTTACCTTGTCAGATTCTGGTTATTCCTCCACAGCACTTTGACCACGATGACAATAAATATGACAATATTGCTGATGAGGATAATGGTCACAGGTAGGATGAATGACCATAACAGTGGACTTGTTATTAAACCATTGCCTTCTTGAATTGCCAGCCAGCAGCTGGAGAGAGAAAAGTAATGATTTCAGCAGACTAAGAAAGACATAAACTCTTTAGGCTATTAACACTATTAACATTCACTCGACTAAAAGACCCACTAAGAGTCAATGTCCCTTTGCCTTCTATATACTTGAGATGACTTTTAAGAATGCAACCTAGTAGAAAAATGAAATGCATTGGTTCTTCCATCTTTCTCTGTGAGACAGCATGGGCTAGTGAAAAGAAAGTGGGCGTTTGAGTTAGGTAGTCCCAAGTTTAAATGTCACTCTCACTCCCTTACTAGATGTCTGACTTTAGGCAAGCTATTGTTTTATTTTATTTTTGAATATGTAGCACATACAAATGGCTCAAAATTTTCAAAGTACAAATCATCATAGAGATAAGACTTCCTCCTATAACTCTCGCTAGTTACTTAGTTTTTATCTCCAGTGGTAATCAATGTTTCTTGTGCATTCTTTCAGATTTAGGCTATGAATTCACTAGCAAATGTATATTTTTTCCTAAGTTTTAAGCAAATGAGAATATATGATATTTCTATACCTTACTTAGCAACATATCTTAGAGATCACACCATATCAGAAAATAAAGACCATCCTCATAATTTTTACAGCTGCATATTAGTCCATTATTTTGATATACCATAAATTATTGTAACTATCTCCTATTAGTGGGCATTTTTTTAAGTTTAAAGCTGAAAAAAATATGTGAATAGAGGAGTTTCTGTTGTGGTTCAGTGGGTTAGGAACCCAACTAGTATCCATGAAGATGTGGGTTTGATCCCTGGTCTTGTTTGGTAGGTTAAGGATCTGTTATTGCTGCAAGGGGCACCATAGCTCACAGTCAGGGCTTGGAGCCCACATTGCTGTGGCTGTGGCATAAGCTGGCAGCTACAGCTCCAATTCGACCCCTAACCTGAGAACCTTCATATGCCACAGATGCAGCCCTAAAAGGAAAAAATATATATAAAAATAAAAAAATATATGAATTGTTCTTTAACCTCAATGCATCTGCGTTTGCCTTATAGTTATTGTTGGCAATAGTTCCAATGGTATTTTCTTTCTCATCTGCGAGGTATGGTAATCATCTTCTGGCATTGTTATAAGAATAAATTCATTCATTTAAAAGTATTTACAGGAGTTCCTGTTGTGGCTCAGTGGTTAACAAACCTGACTAGCATCCATGAGGATGCAGGTTCAATCCCTGGCCTTGCTCAGTGGGTTAAGGATCCCGGGTTGCTGTGAACTGTGGTGTAGGTTGCAGATGTGGCTCAGATTCCGTGTTGCCATGGCCGTAGTGTAGGCCAGCAGCTGCAGCTCCGATTGGATCCCTAGCCTGGGAACCTCCATATGCCGCAGGTGTAGCCCTAAAAAAAAAAAAAAAGGCAAAAAATAACAATAAAAAGTATTTACAGAGTACATGCTATATAACAAATACTGTTCTAGATAACAAGATATTAGCAGTGAATGAAAAAGCAAAAACCTTTCTTCAGTGAATTTATTCCAGTACAGAGAAATAGATTAAAAACTAATGAATTAATAAAATACTTTATCAGATGGTATTGAGTCCTGTTGAGAAAAATAAAGCAGTTAATGGGGCAGGTTTAAGGTATATGTGTGTCCGTGTGTCTGAGTGTGTGCATAGGGGAGCAGGAGAGGGAGTGTTTCATTTTAAATAGAATGATCAGGAAAATCCATATGGAACAAAGGGATGCTTGAGTAAAGATCTTAAGTCAATGAGACAGAGGGGTGTTCTAGGCAGAGGAACAGCAAGTATGAAGACTCTGAGTTTAGAGGTTAACATCAAATAGGCCAGTGTGGCTAGAACAGACTATATAAGTAGATGAGATTAATGAAAAGATGTAAATTATGTCAGGGCATTATAGGTGACTGCAGGTACTCTCTGTGAGAAGGAGAAACTTGACATGATCTGTCTTTAGTTTTAAAAGTATTACTCCAGCTGGATGTAGAGATAAGAGAACAGCATATGCAAAAGTCAGAAGTGCAATAATCTGATGGCTTAGACTCAGGGAAAGGAGGTGCTGAGAAACAGTCTGATTCCAAATGCATTTAAAAGTAAATCAAAAGAATTTATTGATAGGTTAAATGTGAGATATAGAAGAACTAAGGCTAACTCCAAAGTCTTTGGCCTGGGAACCTGGAAGTGTAGAATTACCGTTAACTGAGTTGGGGGAGATGACAGAGGAGCGAGTTTGGGAGGGAAGATCATGAGATGCCATATCCCCTTGTTCCAACCAAATGAAGATGCCAGGTAGGCATTAGAGTATTAAGAAAATAATGGGAGTTCTTGTCGTGGCTCAGCGGAAACGAATTTGACTAGTATCCATGAGGATGCAGGTTTGATCCCTGGCCTCACTCAGTGCATTAAGGATCTGGCATTGCTGTGAGCTGCGGTTTAAGTCACAGACACGGCTCAGATCCCATGTTGCTGTGGCTGTGGTGTAGGCCAGCTCCGATTCGACCCCTAGCCTGGGAAACTCCATATGAGCAAGAAAGAAAGAAAGAAAGAAAGAAAGAAAGAAAGAAAGAAAGAAAGAAAGAAAGAAAGAAAGAAAGAAAGAAAGAAAGAAAGAGAGAGAGAGAGAGAGAGAAAGAAAGAGAGAGAGAAAGAGAGAGAGAGAGAAAGAAAGAAAGAAAGAAAGAAAGAAAGAAAGAAAGAAAGAAAGAAAGAAAGAAAGAAAGGAATGATGTAAGAAACCTTGGCACATATTTCGCAACCAATTAACGCGTGCTTTCTTTCCCCTGCAGGTAAATCACCATTATTATACATGCCAAAGGATTACTAAATTGTTTTGCATTGGAAAGTTATTATAATTTAAATTATTAGAAACTGTATTTCTAATACGATGACCTAGAAGGAAATTGGGATGATGTTCAGGTCTCCGTAGTGAATTTAAAAAATGAAAAGGAGTGCCTTCAACCCAGTAATAGAAAGAATAGCTCCAGCCTTAAATAAAATGGTGAGAGAGAGCAAAGTTTATCTTCAGGATTTCTGCCTTCCCTGTCTTTTCAACTGTAAACAAAGGACAACCCTCCCGCCATCCTCAATCTCATAATCCCCTACAAGGAAGAAACAGAAGTGCACTTGGCTAAGAATTTAATAAAATCCTGCTGAGAAGTACTTTCAGATCCCTAGGAACTTTTTGGTGACTGAGCAAGCGGCCATCAAAATTTTCAGTTAAAAAGATGGACACATTTCTGATCCAGGGAGCCTAGAGAAACACAGTTTAAAGGGGGAAAAAAGAGAGAAAAAGGAACAATCTAACTCTATTTTTTAATAAAAGCAGGCTTACAAATGATGAAGCAATTAGACAAATATTAATTTTTACCTGTATGAGTGTTGAGTTGTTTAAACTTAAGACAGTACAATTTCTGAGAATTCTTATTTGTACTACAGGCCTGAGTCAGTGTGTATATGCATACAGGTGTCTGTACAATTCCTCAGTTACCTCACACAGATGGGGAGACCTGGATGGGAAAGAGGCTGGGATGTCCACGGCCATCAGGAGGTATGCACTAAGGGGACTCCACACCTCTCACCTTGTATCACTTGGAGCGTCACGCTAGATTTGTTCTCATGAGCTTCCCCCTTTGTTATTCTGAATCCAATAACCCAGATTTTGAGAAATAGTCTGTTGAGGAGACAGATGGCTCCTACATGGAGACTAACCTTTGGAGCAGGGGGATTTCTAAAATTAAGACTGGAGAGTCACACGGTCAAGGTCAAATCTGACCATCAGCTATGAACCTGAGGTCAGGAGAGTATAACAGGTGAACCTCAGGTGTAGAGTCTAACTTCTTGATGATTTGTCATAAAATATGGGAAAAGACAGCTTTAGCAGATACAGCATATGCTTCCAAAAAATTCTTCCTCAGCCCTTCAGGGAAGTCTGAAACAGCCTATATGGTGGTACAGATATTTGGGGAATAAAATATTAAGTAGGAGTGTGACCTGCCCTGCAGTTACCCCTTAAATGAGTCTTGCAGAGATAGCAGTACTTCAAGAGAACTGGGTTAGGGGTTTCAGGTATGACTGGTGGAACTGGGCACCATGAGGGGCAGGGAGTATGGTGTATTGAGGAGCAATTGCTGGGAGGATAGCTAAAAGAAAAATCCCTCCCCTATGTAAATATATGCTAAAGAAACGTTACTCTTGATGCCTGTGTTTAGAGTGGAAGGTAGGGGTGAGGGTTCAAGATGAAGCTGATATTCATGCCACACACCCTTTCTTGTCTTCCCAACTCTTATTATCAGCCACCTGGTGTCTTCCCTAACATCGAAAACTGTACCCAAGAAAGAGTCTGCTCTCAATTATTTACAGCTCAGTGTGAATCAATTTAATATAGAAGGAGTCTTTCTCCTGAAGACTTCTGTAGGAGTAGGTCTAGCCCTGTGACTGGGTTAGGGTAGGAAATTAATCATAATGCAATTTGAGGAGGATTCCCTCTCATGTGAGATACCTCCATCTTATCCTTGATCTCTGTTTATGGAATTAACATTTTAAAAATCATTAAAACATGCTTAACCCCAATTAGACAGAGAAAATAATGCCTGGAGAATCTGGCTCCTTAAATCAAGCCAGGCAGTTAGTCCCCTGTTCAACACTGGTCATGGCCAGCCCTGGAAATAGGTGACACTACAGCCTGCCTTTGGGTGTACTTGCACAATTTCAAGAGCTCTGTTTTGATTTGAGTTGGTTTGGGACTTAAGGCAGAATCCAGGGATCAGAATGGTTGAATTTATAAAATAAGAAGGAAGGATAAATACAAGAGCAGCTGCCATTTGGTAGCAGAAATACACATAAAGTTCACCCCAGCTTTCTTCCCAAACTCCCAAATACATAAAAAGAAACACTCTACAGAAAGCTGTTTCCATTACTGACAGTTAATTATTCATGCAGGCATCACAAGGAGAATTAATGTGTGATAAATCACCATGAAATACTCATGATAATCATATCATAAAATTGATTCATAAGCATGAACAGTGCTCTTCAAGTTATAAAACGCTTTTACACTTGCTTGACCTTTCACAATAACCCCAGAACAAGTGTTCTATTATTGTTATTCCTGTTTTCTAAATAAGAAAACTAAGATAAGGAGTTACTGAGGATCATGCTTCTGGCATCTCATGATTTTCAGACTTAACCAAAGAAGACAAATTTAATATTAAAAAGTTCATATTTATAAACTTGCTTTACAAAAGGATTTATCATAGGGAAGTTTCATGTCACTGAATTTCAAATGCAATGTGTTTTTTGAGAATTTAAAATATACTTATAATATGGCAATTATAAAGTGAGATGCATATGTACAGTGACACGGATTCAATGTCACTGAAAGTTATACTCTTATATCAAAGAAATGGACAATAAAAAATATATAAACTTACATTTCTTCTTGCCGGTAGTTTAACTCCCATTGTAAATTATCCCCATTCTGAGAATAAATAATACCCACAGTCAGAGCCACCACTATTGCCGGGACTCCTATGTAATAAAGAGAAGTACAGGGTCAATAATTTACCCCAAACTTGGATTAATTATAAAAGACCATTAATGAGTTTTACATCTGAACTTTTCTAGGATGTATTGTTGTCCACTACAGACAATGTACTAAATGATTCTGCAAAAGGAGGTCAACAGCAGACATTGTTTTTCTGTTTTCATTTCTCTTTCAGTATTGGCTATACACACCAATCCTATACTATTTTTGATTTCTTTGTAACTCTTAGCACAATTTCCATGCTTAAATGGCCTAATTCCTCTTTGGCCTGAATAAATTTAAATTTAGATAATACTAAAATAGTTCTCCTTCGCTGGAACTCAATAAATTTTTCAAGTTGTTTTTCTTAAAGAGCCACTCGGATTGTCTTGAAACACTTCCTTTAAAGAAGCTAGTTAATGCTGTGCAGTCTAAATCTCAAGTCAAATTAATAGAGATGTTAAAGGAAATTAACGCCTTGAAGTTATTAGCTCATGATGTAGCCAGCATGGCTGCCTTGATCATATCTGCCTCCTTCACAGAAGACACTCCTTGCCCAGACAGAAGGCACTCTTAATGACTGCTGGATTTCCATGTCCCCTGTCTCAAGGCCTTGCACTATTAGGTCTTCGATGGATGCTTATTTAAATTAAATAATTTCAACAAAATTAAATTCCTCAGTAGAGAAGCAAACACTTACCCCATCCAACTAAAGAGATGAAAAGGATGAAATGTTGAGGAAGAGGCTTCATGGTCCTAATTAGAAGGAAATAGAGCTGGGCAGCACTGAGGCCCATCCAGGTGAACGTCGCTAACAGGAAATAGTGCAGCAAGGCAGCAGTCACAGTGCACTTGGGGTTCGAGACGAAAATGATATCCTGTCTGAGCATTTCATTACTACTAAGGTCAGTATTATTGGTGTCACTCTCACTTGTCTCTTGGTTCTTATTGGAGTTTTCAATTCCAAACACAAAGAGGAGGTTGAAAATCAACATGGACACGCACAGACTGACCAACACCCAAGTGACTGAGGTTTTTCGGACTTTCCTGAAAATAAATAAATATAATTAAATAAACAAAACAACTGCAAAAAATGCACTCTTGTGAAATCGTAAGGGGACAGAAGAATATTATTACCCAATGTAAATCCAGTTCTTAGCCCAGTTGGCCAGCTGGTAAATTTTACCTTCCCACTGGAGAAACACTGTTTCTTCATATCTGATTCCCACAAAGAAGTGAGTTAGATAAAACAGGTTGATACGTCCTTTTTTAAAACTATGTTCTAATCATGGTGATAGCTGTTCTCCGGAGCTGGGCCTGTGAATTCTGCTTCCAGGTATTTATGCCCTGGGTAGGCCCCTCCCACAGCTGGCCTGTGAGTTGGTATAACTAACAGAATACAGCAGAAGGCCTGGCATCCAGGGCCAACCCATCCATCAAACACAGTAGTACTTCGTGTCCACAATATGTTTATACTTTCATGGCCCACAATAAGATCTTCTAATGTACAACATGCCTGAGAACTATTCCTTCATCTGAAGATACAGTTTGTGGGTGCAGAACCAAGTGCTCTTTAAAACTCATGACTTACTATCAGGGTTCTCTGTATAATATGGTATACAGTCCTATAGTAAAGAAAGTTATAAAATTTCCATCCACTACCATCTAGACCCTTCTGGATTTTTCAGACCTCAAGGCCTCTTGAAATAACTATCTCCCTATTAACGTGCGTAAAGTTCCAACACCTTCAAGTACCTGTCTATTTCTAATGTCTTAGAATTTGATGAACAAGTCTGTTTGCTAATTACATATCCTATATGATTTTATAACATTCCATCATGGCCCTTCTCAGTCTTTGGATTTCCACACTGAATAAAAAGCTTGTATTAAGACAGAACTTTGTCCATCTTCTTGATATTCTATTTGAGATTTTCTAGATAATTCAAAATTTCATTAAGTCTTTTGAAAGGTTTAATGACCAGAACTGCAAAAAAAAATATTCAAAAGGATTTGTTTATATAAAAGTAAAGTTAGTTTCTATAATTCTTCTCCAATTTCAAATATAAATTATAACCCATGGAGAGAAGAGGCTATTTCCAAATAGACTATTTTCAAATTGACTATTTCAGTGTCTTCTGTACATTTCTATATTCTGTGCATTTGTATTATATGCACAGAAATATATATTATATATTATACATGTAACTATATATATATATATATTATCTATGGCAGCAAAACTGTGCTAAAAACATGTTGATAGAGGATACAAAAAAAATATGACAATTGGAAGGAGTGAGATTTAAGGCAAAAAAACAAGTTACTCAGTGACCACAGTTTATTCACACGGGATGAAATAATTGCCCATTCAAATGTCTTTCCATTAAAAGACAAATATAAGGGCCATTTCAGATTATGTGACAGACTTGTAATGACACAGCATGTAGTTTTCTTTCAGGGCACTTACCACAATTTGTAATTATATATCTATTTCTGTATATATTTGTATAATGCCTGTCTTCCCCCAAGAACATAAATTCTGAGTTGAGAGTTTATCTGTCTTGTTCACAGTTTTGTATTCAGCTCATCACATGTTGATTGGCACATAGTAAGCACTCATTATAAAGATTTGAAATGAATGGCAAGAATTTCATTAAGTATGAAAGGTAAAGAAAAGAATCAAAAGCAATTCTGGCTCTTTGGACAAACATTGACTCTAAGTTTGTGAAAGAGAAAGTGTGAGATGTACCTGGATCATCTTGCTGCACCTGAAATAAGAAAAGCTTACAGACTGATAGGAATGTGACAAAACATGAAGGGACTCTCTCTGACTATACTGGAGAGTACATTTCTTTCCAAAGGAAAACAGTAACTAAATACAGAAAGAATGACAGATCAGACGATCATCATCCCACCACCAGTGTAATAATACATTCCAGTCAGGAACATCATTAAATACCAGAACCACAGAGTAAAAGTTGGGGAACAGGATATTCACACAGTCCCAAAGAATCACTTCATGTCACAAAAGGAAAAAAAAAAATGAGACTTTGTAGTGTCAAAATCTGACAGACACTACTTTAAACAAGGAAGCAAACATAACACTAATAATGGCACAAACTGACATCATGCACTTCTTGCCGTGTCACAATGAAAAAGACTTAATGCACAACATTGTGAATCAGCTATATTAAACTATATTAATAAATGCTAATGAAAAAATTTTTTAATAAGATAATATACTTGAAAGTGGTCTTACCCTAAATTTTAAGATAGAATAAAAGGAAAAAACTCAATGATCAGACTTCTCATCAAAAAATATTTAAACTAGATCTAATCATTAGAAATTTTCAGACAAATTTTAAATTGCAGAATATTCTACCTTCTACAAAAAAACTAACCTGAACACTTCAAATATTTAACTGTCATGAAAGACCAAGACAAATTAAAAAAAAAAAAAAAAAGGTTCTCATCGTGGCGCAGCGGTTAACAAATCCAACTAGGAACCATGAGGTTGCGGGTTCGATCCCTGGCCTTGCTCAGTGGGTTAAGGATCTGGCATTGTCGTGAGCTGTGGTGTAGGTTGCAGATGCGGCTCAGATCTGGCATTGCTGTTGCTGTGGTGTAGGCCAGCGGCTGTAGCTCTGATTAGACCCCCAGCCTGGGAACCTCCATATGCTGCAGGTGTGGCCCCAAAAAGCACACAAAAAAAAGGGGGGGAAGCATAGGACTTATTCTAGGTTAAACGAGACAAAAGAGACACAATAACTAAATAAACTGAGGTGGCGGGGAGCCAGCTAAAAGAGACATTACTTGAGCAACAGGAAAAATCTGAATATGGATATTAATATGACAACGTTATACTCATGTTAAATTCTTGACTTAAATCTAAGTGAGGATAATAATTACACTATGCAGGAGTGCGCTTGTCCTTAGGAGATACATACATGCTTGAAGCATTTGGAGGTGACGGTCGTGTTGTTTACAACTTTCAAATTTTCAAGGAAAAAAATGAAAGAAGAGAAAAAGCAAGATATTAAGAATCGGTGAATCTAGGAGAAAAGTGTATAGGTGTTCAGTATGCTCTTTCAACTTTTCTGTAGATTTTTAGTTTTTTTTAAAGAAAACTTCGGGGAAAAAATGTTTAAGTAGCAATAATTTTAAAACAAAAAATTCCTGACCGTACACAGCTGATAAAACAGTTGTGAAGGAATTAGAAGGGTGAAATAATTCTAAAGGAAAGATGAGTTCATTCAGAGTTTGTGAGGAGAACCAGGTGGAAATGCACATAGATCCATTTATTCCACAGATGTCCCTCCACTATGGGCCAGGAACTGTGTGCAGCCCTGAGAATAGAGTTATGAAAACAAACACAAGACAAGAGACAGCAGCAGCAACAAAATCAGGGGGGTCCTTAGCCTCACCACTGTTCATGCTTATGAAATAAGCTAATGAATGAGCTTACATTTACAGGTTTTTTTAAATGTAGCATGTGACAAAAAATAACAGTGCTGTACAAAACTGGACCTTGAGTGAGGGAGTCGAGGGGGGAAGAAGTAAGTGTTGATAGCGAATTTCTTAGTTTTTTTTTTAAACTACTAAATTCTAACTCTTTTCAAAGTTTCAGCATTTGACAGTTTAATACAGTTTAAAATTTACTTTCACTTTCAAAAACTTGCCGTTTAGCAATGTTTCTTTTGACAATGCAACTTGGGAGAGAACTGTGGCATTAGCGAACTATGGGATCATATTAATTTTACGTGACAAATTTGTACTTATATGGTATGTAATTTTCCTTCAAGGTACTTACCACACTTTGTAATTGTATACTTTATTGTGTGTATTTCTTAGCCTCTCCAGGACTGAGTGTCTTGTAAAATGAACATGCTGAATTAAATTTGATTTTCCTTCTAGTTCCAAGAGACTGTATTCTAATGGGACTATGCTAAGAGGAAATAATATCAGCAACTTCTCTCATGAGAAGAGCGTGCTTCTCTTCTTACCTGGTGACAACCTGAAATATAATTGTGAGAGCCAGACCAGTGATGGACAGTGCACATCCAAAGCTGGATAATACATCCAGTGATTTAGGATATTTATAGTCCTTTTTGAAACTCTGAAAAATAAGTTAATACTCATTATTTTACTTATTTTATTTTATTTTATTTTTGCTTTTTAGGGCTGCATCCACAGCATATGGAGGCTCCCAGGCTAGGGGCCCAATTGGAGCTACAGCTGCCAGATTATGCCACAGCCACAGCAACGCAGGATCCGAGGCACATCTATGACCTACACCACAGCTCATGGCAATGCCAGATCCTTAACCCACTGAGCAAGAACAGGGATCAAACCCTCAACCTCATGGTTCCTAGTCAGATTTGTTTCGCTATACCAGGATGGGAACTCCAAGACTCATTATTTTAAAATAACCATTCCTGAAATGCTTGTGAAAGTCAATATCATGAAGAGATACATTGGTTAAAATATCCAGATATATTGGTCAAAATAGCCAGATGTGTCTTCTTTTACACGGAGCTGTGATACATTTTCAGCAGAAATTAATCTCATCTCTAAGCAGTTTGCATGAAGTAGAGGCTTGAGAGCTATTATCTAACTACTCCACTGCATATGAAAACATTCCATCCAGTTTAACAGACAAGCATTTGTTTTTTGGCCATGCCCATGGCGTGCAGAAGTTCCCAGGCCAGGGATCCGACCCACACCACAGCAGTGACACCAGATCCTTAACTTCTAGGCCACCAGGGAACTCATATAGACAAACTTTTTTTTTTTTTTTTTGCCTTTTGTCATTTTAGGACCACACCCGCGGTATGTGGAGGCTCCCAGGCTAAGGGTCTAATCGGAGCTGTAGCCACTGGCCTACACCATAGCCACAGCAACGCAGGATCCGAGCCACGTCTGCGACCTACACCGCAGCTCACGGCAATGCTGGATCGTTAACCCACTGAGCAAGGCCAGGGATTGAACCTGCAACCTCATGGTTACTAGTCGGATTCGTTAACCGCTGTGCCATGACGGAAACTCCTCCTAGACAAACATTTTTGCTTTCACCAGAATACCAGGTTTCTAGAAATGAGACAAACAGAAGCCCCTCTTCTCAAAAGTGTCAGTCTAAGAACTCTCAGAGGTGTATAAGTAGCCACACACTAGAGCTGTAATACGTTACTTGTACAGGGTAATGCTGGAGTTAAATGGAACACATAGAGGAACTATGGGACAAGTTGAATTAAAGAGCTTTTCCTTTTGTATCTTCTAGCACAAACTTGCTAGCTTAGATGACTAGAATGGAAAAAGCTTTGGATAACTGATTTACACTACCTACTCATAGTGAAGTAAGAACTGAAACTGTCCTCAAAACAGCTATACAGCCTTACCTCTGATTGAACCAACTTCATGCTTCTGACATATGAGTTAGCTGAATGGAGTCTGGCAGCTCCTCTTCTGTACATGGGTTCCCTTCTCATTACTAAATGCACAGAACTGAACTCATATATCCTGAGACCATACTGCAAAAAATCTCTATTCTACTTGCCTTTATCAGCACTTCCCTTTTTAGTTCTATAATTCCATGCCTTGTTTTGCTATTTAATCTGAATTGAGCATCTATGTAGATTAATCCTGAAAATTATCTCCAATTAGCCCATACCAGAATTGTGTGTAAGGAAAATTCTTGTCTGGAAAGAGACTACTATGTATACTCTTACCATTAATACAGCAAAGTTAGTAGTATGGTTGCAGCGACAGCGCAAGAATCCATCAACAAATCCTTCTTTGTGACAGCCGTACGTGTCCCAGTCCTTCATGGAGAAATTCCAATAGACACAGGCATAGGCATGAAGCTGGAATTCTGTTTGGTTGTACTGTGAAGTGATAAGACAATTGAAACTCATTTTTCAAAATGTTTAATCGGATAGAAAAAATCAAATAGGCTAAGGCAAGCATATGAGAAATCAATTAGGAATGTACTTTCATAGCATCTCCATTATAGATTAGGGAGAGGAAAGAGGATATAAAATTTAAATTGGTTCATTTTGTGTTTAGCTAGTCTCACAAAAATATGGATGGGGGGATTTAAGTGAATGCTGTCAAAGTATCTTTCAAAGAGTTGTTCTTTGGATTTCTTTTGCCCAAACTATCTCTGCTTTTGTAATTAAGAGTGGGCTGAATTTTTTTATTTCTGTTAATGGGAAAACTCACCCTTGGACTAAAGGCCATTTCAACAGAAGCTTGCTGATTTTCCATATTTTGATCAGTTTTACTTGCGATAATTTTCTGACTAAAATTTGACTTAGCTGTAAAAGTTTTTGATTGGAAAAGCTTGTTGTTTTGATACACTACAAAGCCACATGCCTTGGAATTAGCTGTGAAGGGAAAAAAAAGACACTAAAATCAATAAGTCAACTCTAAAGTAAACAAGAAACGAAGACCCATGCCATTATTGCACTGTATGATTGCTTAATATTTGAGTAAAGTACAGAAAAAATGGTTTATTGTCTTTACTTAATTACAGTATGTAATTAATATATATAATCTATGATTGGCCATTCCACCCACATTAATTTTTTCCTGAGATTAACATTCCTTATGTTCTAAATGGGAATCATAATTTCTGCATAATCTACCTCAAAAAAAAAACAAAAACAATGGAAGGATCTCACGCAGAAAGTTTATTCTTGCTTCTTATGCAGTGAAGCAAAGTGAACACAATGGAGTTCCCGTCATGGCTCAGTGGTAAGGAACCCAACTAGTAACCGTGAGAATTCAGGCTCAATCCCTGGCCCTGCTCAGTGGGTTAAGGATTCGGTGTTGTCATGAGCTGTGTGTATAGGTTGCAGACGAGGCTCAGATCCTGAATTGCTACTCCTACGGCGTAGGACAGCAGCTGCAGCTCCAATTCAGCCCCTAGCCTAGGAACTTCCATATGTGGCCCTAAAAAGAAAAGAAAAAAAGAGAAAGAAAGAAAAGAAAGAAAAAAGGAAAGTGAACATGATATATAGGTAGCTCAAGCCTATGTTGCTTCACGCACTGATAATACATCAAATAAAAACCAGGGGTTCCCTTTGTGGCTCAGTGGTTAACGAATCCGACTAAGAATCATGAGGTTGCGGGTTTGATCCCTGGCCTTGCTCAGTGGGTTAAGGATCCGGCATTGCCGTGAGCTGTGGTGAAGGTTGCAGACGCGGCTCGGATCCCGCGTTGCTGTGGCTGTGGCGAAGGCCAGCAGCTGCAGCTCCTGGTAGACCCCTAGCCTGGGAACCTCCATATGCCATGGGTGTGGCTCTACATAAAGGCAAAAAGACAAAAAAAAAAAAAAAACCCAGTAGAGGGTGAATAGCAGGACAGCTGTGCCTGTACAACTGGTCTGTGAGGTCTGTCTTCTATTCAAAGGAACCAAGCAGGAACAGTCTATGACGTCACAGTACCAGGAGCTCAAGGTGTGCATGTCAGGGACTCTCTTAATGGAGCCAGATACCCTCCATCCTCTCTTAACTACTGGTCTCTGCTACTTCATGACATTGTGAATGTGACTGTCATGAAGCCTTGTCGTGAGGACCTGTCATAAAGGCTTGTGATTGTCATGAAGGCTTCCCAAGGCTGGAAGATGACTGACACATTTCTTTGGGATACTGGAAAAAATGGTCAGCTGTTCCTCAGAGGGTTTTGCAGTGAGGCTGACCATGGCAACTGGTCAAACAGAACCACCAAAGAAATGCCTCCTGACACCTTATACAACTCTTGGCCCTATTTTAAATAACAGAAGCAACAATAAATACACATTTTAGCAGAATTAATTCCCTAAACTCTGCTGTTTTTACAAGTGATGTAAGGCAAGCTAAAACAGTGGCGATGAAAACAGCCTATCCATTCCTGTGCTTTAAAAGATAGTCAGGCAAGGCCCCAACAACACCCCATGTCCTCCACAACCAGCCACTTTGCTCTATCCTCTACCTTGAAATAAAAACATTGGCTAGTGGGATGTTTCCATGGCACATTAACCTCACCAAATTTTTCTTCTGGGCTACTAGGTGACAAGGTTATCCCTAAAAATTTAGTAAGGCTTCCTTTTAATCTTATTTTATAAAAGAATGAAATACTTGATGTAAAATTCAAATCCATACAAGTATACAGACTTTACAATTAAAATTCCATACTCACCCCTCTCCTAATTCCAACAGTATTTTGGTCATTTATTAGAAAATAACCATTTCAGGAGTTCCCGTTGTGGCTCAGTGGTTAACGAATCCAACAAGGAACCATGAGGTTGCGGGTTCGATCCCTGGCCTTGCTCAGTGGGTTAAGGATCCGGCGTTGCCATGAGCTATGGTATAAGTTGCAGACGCGGCTCAGATCCCGCGCTGCTGTGGCTGTGCCAAAGGCCGGCGGCTACAGCTCCTGTTAGACCCCTAGCCTGAGAACGTCCATATGCCACGGGTGCAGCCCTAGATAAGGCAAAAAGACAAAAAAAAAAAAAAAAAAAGATAACCATTTCATCTAGACAATCAGATTCATTACAATGAATTATATTTAGCTTTATCTTAAATTTTTTTTTAAATTTCCATATTTCTAGATACAATCCTCCTTGATGATTATTTATATTCTCTCTCTTTTCTTGATTAAATTTGTCAGAAGCTTGAGTATTTCATTAGTTTTTTCATGGAATCAATTTTTAATTTTATTAATCAAACCTGCATTTGTTAATTTCCATTTTTATTAATTTCTACTTTTTTAGTTATTAATTCCTTCCTTCTAGATTCTTTTGTATTTATTTTATTTTTATGCCTTTTAAATGATTATTTTTTAACAATTTCTTTTATTATCTAATAAACTTATTAAAAAGCACACATTTTCCTTTAAATACATCTTTGTCTACATTTCATAGTTTTGATCTATGATGTTATTATTAATTTCCCAGTAAATTGTAATATGCATTTTAATTTCCTTTCTAATCAAAAAGAATAAAATACCTAGGAATAAACCTAATAAAGACAGATCTTGCTCAGTGGGTTAAGGATCCGGCATTGCCATGAGCTGTGGTATAAGAGAATAAAGACCTGTGCTCTGAAAACTAAAAGACATTGAAGAAAGAAATCAAAGAAGACACAAATAGATGGGAAAATATACCATGCTCTTGAACTGGAAAAATCAATATAGTCAAAATGACAATACTACCTAAGGCAATCTACAGATTCAGTGCAATCCCTATCATTACCAATGACATTCTTTTTTTTTTTTTTATCTTTTTAGGGCCACACCCTTGGCATATGGAGATTCCCAGGCTAGGGGTTGAATCAGAGCTACAGAAGCTGGCCTACACTATAGCCACAGCAACGCAGGATCCAAGCTATGTCTGCAACATACACCACAGCTCATGGCAATGCCAAATCCATAACCCACTGAATGAGGCCAGGGATCAAACCTGCATCCCCATGGATGCTAGTCAGATTTGTTTCCACTGAGACATGACAGGAACTCCAAAGACATTCTTTATAGAACTAGAACAAAATATTTTAAAATTGATATGGAAACACAAAAGACCTTGAATATCCAAAGCAATACTGAAAAGAAACAATGGAATTTTAGGAATCAGGCTCCCTGACTTTAGTCTCTACTACAAAGCTACATTCATCAAAACAGTATGGTACTGGCACAAAAAAATATATATACAGCTCAATGGAACAGGATAGAAAGCCCAGAAATAAACCCAAACACCTACGGTCAATTAATCTATTACATAGGAGGCAAGAACATACAGTGGAAGAAAGATAGTCTCTTCAATAAATGGTGCTGGGAAAACTGGACAATTGCATGTAAGAGAATGAAATTAGAACATTGTCTAATACCACACACAAAAATAAACTCAAAATGGATTAAAGATCTAAATGTAAGACCAGACACTATAAAACTCCTAGAGAAAAACATAGGCAGAACACTCTTTGACATAAATCACAGCAACATGTTGTTTGATCCACCTTCTAGAATAAAGAAAATAATGTCACAAATAAACCAATAGGATCTAATTAAACTCAAAAGCTTCTGCACAGCAAAGGAAACCATTAAAAAAAAAAAAAAAAGACAGCCCACAGAATGGGAGAAAGTTTTTGCAAATGACTCAGCCGACAAAGGTTTAATCTCCAAAATATACGAACAATTCATACAACTCAACAATAACAACAACAAAAAAAACCCAATTGAAAAATGGGCAGAAGACCTGAACAGACATTTCACCAAAAAAGACAGACAGAAGGCCAGCAGGCACATGAAAAAATGCTCAATATCACTAATTATTAGAGAAATACAAGTCAAAACTAAAATGAGGTACCACCTCACACCAGTTAGAGTAACGATATCAGTTAGTCAACAAGTAACAAATGCTGGAGAGGATGTGGAGAAAAGGGAACCCTCCTACACTGCTGGTGGGAATACAAATTGGTACGATCACTGTGGAAAACAGTATGGAGGTACCTCAGAAAATTAAACATAGAACTACCATATGACCCAGCAATACTACTCCTAGGCATGTATTCAGACAAAAATTTCATTGAAAAAGACACGTGCACCTATATGTTCATTGCAGCACTGTTCACAACAGCCAAGACATGCAAACAATCTAAATGACCACCAACGGATGAATGGAACAGGAAGACATGGTAAATATATACAAAAGAATACTACTCAGCCATAAAAAAGTCAAAATAATGCCACTTGCAGCAACATGGATGGAACTAGAGACTCTTATACTGAGTGAAGTCAGAAAGAGAAAGACAGACACCATATGATATCACTTATGTGTGGAGTCTAAAATGTAGCACAAATGATCTATCTACAAAACAGAAAAGATCATGGACATGCAGGACAGACAAAAGATCATGGACATGTAGGACAGACTGGTGTTTGTAGGGGGGGAAGAGGAAGGAATAGGATCGATTGGGAATGTAGGGTTAGTAGATGATAACTCTTGCATTTGGAGTGGATGGGCAATGAAATCCTGCTGTATACCACAGGGAACTAAATAGCTAATCATTTGTGATGAAACATGATGGAGAATAATGTGAGAAAAAGAATATATATATATATGTATATATATATATATATATATATATATATATATACACACACATATATATGACTGGGTCACTTTCTGCACAGCAGAAATTGACAGAACATTGTAAATCAATCATAATAAAAAATTAAAAACAAAACCAAAAAAAATTCCTAATAATGGTGTTTTAAAATTTCTAATTGGATAAACTTTTGGCTATCCTTTTGTGGTACATTTCTAATTTTATTGCACTGAGGCCAGGAGCTATGTCCTGAGTAAATTTTATTTTATAAAACATTTGTTTTTCTATGTGGCCTAATAAATGGTCCTTTTTTTAAGTTCTCCACAGATGTTTTAAAATAAAATTTATTATCTATTTTCTGTCTACAAAGAAAATACACACAGAAGTGTATATAAAGGTCAAATTTATTAGTTTTTTTGTCTAATTTATCTTCAATTTCTGGGACTGTTGCATTAAAATCTCTCCCTATCATACTCTGTATTACTAAAAATTTTTTCTTATACATTTCAATAGTGTGTTTTTAGGGGAACAAAGAATTAAAATATAGATAATTTTATAGGCTATTTAAAACAATATAAAATCATTTCCCTTTTAGTCCAGTCTGAGTCTTTGTCTCTAGACAGTGCTATTTTAACCCACTTGCCTATGTTAATAGTTTATATGGAATAAAAAATTAAATCCCTATTTTTCACCAAATACAAACATAAATTTTGTGTGCATGCAAGACCTAAATGTAAACACAAACACTAAAAGCATTCAGAAGAAAATATAGGAGACTATCATCATGACTTTGGTAGCACAAAGAATGTTTTTAAGTACCAATTATAGATGAAAGGTTGATACATTGAATCCCATTACAAATTAAAATTTCAGTACGACAAAAGACATGAAACACCAAGCAAGATATATACAGACTGGAGAGAAGACTTTTACAACTTATATAACTAATAATTAGCTAACCAATTAGCACATATAATCAACGAGAACTATAAATTTCATCTTCCTAAAATATGTACTTTCGGGAGTTCCCGTTGTGGCACAGCAGAAACGAATCCGACTAGGAACCATGAGGTTGCTGGTTCGATCCCTGGCCTCACTCAGTGGGTTAAGGATCTGGCGTTGCCATGAGCTGTGGTATAGGCTACAGATGCAGGTCAGATCTGGTGTTGCTGTGGCTCTGGTGTAGGCCAGTGGCTACAGCTCTGATTAGACCCCTAGCCTGGGAACCTCCATATGCTATGGGTGCAGCCATAAAAGGACAGAAAGACCAACAAAAATGTACTTTATGGATATTTTTGTTTGGAGAGAGACTGAAAGGAAATGTGTGTGCATAACTAGAACAAATAGTCCTAAAATTTATATGGAACCACAAAAGACCCAGAATCGCCAAAGCAATCCTAAGGAAAAAGAATAAAGAGGCATAATATTCCCAGATTTCAGACAATACTGCAAAGCTACAGTAATCCAAACAGTGTGGTACTGGCAAAAACACAGACATAGAGATCAATGGAACAGAATAGAGAGCCTAGAAATAAACTCACATACCTAGAGACAATTAATCTTCAATAAAAGAGGCAAGCATATACTATGGAGAAAAGACAGTCTCTTCAGCAAGTCGTGCAGGCAAAACTGGACAGCTACTTCTCCAAGTCAATGCAGTTAGACTGCACCCTCAAACCATACACAAAAATAAACTCAAAATGACTTAAAGACTTAAACATAAGACATGACACCATAAAACCCCTAGAAGAGATCATAGGTGAAACATTCTCTGACGTATATCATACCAATGTTTTCTTAGGTCAGTTTCCCAGGGCAATAGAAATAGAAGCAAAAATAAACAAATGGGACATAAACAAACTCACAAGCTTTGCACAGCAAACTATAAACAAAATGAAAAGAATTTACAAAATGAGAGGGAATATTTGCAAATAATGCGACTGACAAAGGCTTTATTTCTGATGTATACAAACAACTCATACAACTCAATAACAACAACAAAAAAACCTAATCCGAAAGATGGGCAGAAAACCTGAATAGACATTTCTCCAAAGAAGAAATACAGATGACCAATAGGCAAATAAAAAGATGCTCATCATTGCTAATTCTTAGAGAAATGAACATCAAAACTACAATGAGGTACCACCTCACACCCGTCAGAGAGGCCATTATTAAAAAATCCACAAATAACAAATGCTGTAGGGTGTGTAGAGGAAAGGGAACTTTCCTAAACTGTTGGTGGGAATGTAAATTGATGCAGACACTATGGAGCACAATATGGAGGTTCCTCAAATAACTAAAAATAGAGTTGCCATATGATCCAGGATTCCCACTCCTGGCTATATATCCAGACAAAACTATAATTGGAAGAGGTACATGCACCCCAGTGTTCATAGCAGTACTATTTACAATAGCCAGTCATGGAAATAACCTAAGTGTCCATCAACAGAGGAATGGATAAAGATGTGGTACATATATACAATGGAATACTACTCAGTCATAAAAAAAGAATGGAATAATGCCATTTGCAGCAACATGGATGGACCTAGAGATTCTCATACTAAGTGAAGTAAGTAGGAGAGAGAAAGACAAATACCATATGATAGCACTTATATGTGGAATCTAAACTATATACACAAACTTACCTACAAAACAGAAACAGACTCACAGACATAGAGAACAGACTTGTAGAGGACAAGGGTGGGGAGATGGATTGGGAGTTTCAGCTTAGCAGATGCAAACTATCACATATAGAAAGGATAAATAACTATATAGTACAGGAAACTATAATCAATATCCTGTGATAAACCATAATGGAAAAGAATATGAAAAAGAATATATATATAATATATAACTGAATATAATATATATAACCGAATCACTTTGCTGCTCAGCAGACATTAATGCAACTTGTAAATCAACTATATTTCAATAAAACACATTTTTATTTATTTTTATTATTTTATATTTTTGTCTTTTTGCCTTATCTAGGGCCGCACACGCTGCACGTGGAGGTTCCCAGGCCAGGAGTCTAACAGGAGCTGCAGCTGCCGGCCTTCGCCACAGCCATAGCAATGCGGGATCCAAGCCATGTCTGCAACCCACACCACAGCTCACAGCAACACCGGATCCCCAACCCACTGAGTAAGGCCAGCGATTGAACCCACAACCTCATGGTTCACAGTCGGATTCATTAAGCACTGAGCCACGACGGGAACTCCAATAAAATACATTTTTAAAAAAACAAAAAAGTAAATGTGTATGTTTAGTTTGCTCATTATAATTAAACTAATAAGTCAGTTTTTTTTTTTTTTTACACTTTGAAAAGCATAAATCTTTTAAATTGAACATAAGAATTTCTGAAGGGCTGTATGCCAGATGATAAGGAGCTCACAGTGGTCACCACACTCGTGGAGATGACTGAAAATTGATACTGCTAGATGATGTCTGTGCCATACATAAACTATCCCAAGGACAGGTCTATAGGAGCCTGTGGGCACCTGAATATTTTTCAATTATTTTTTTTAGTGTAAAACTGAACTGTTTTAGCTAGATTTTTGTTAGAAAACAGATTTGTATTTATGGTCAGAGCATTTCAATTCTGCCACCCACCAAAGGGTTTTTAGAAAGAAAGAAAGAAAGAAAGAAAGAAAGAAAGAAAGAAAGAAAGAAAGAAAGAAAGAAAGAAAGAAAGAAAGAAAGAGGGAGGGAAGGAGTTTCCTTCGTGGCTCAGTGGTTAACAAATCCGACTAAGAACCATGAGGTTGCGGATTCAACCCCTGGCCTTGCTCAGTGGGTTAAGGACCCGGCGTTGCCGTGAGCTGTGGTGTACGTTGCAGACCCGGCTTGGATCCTGCATTGCTGTGGCTGTGGTGAAGGCCGGCAGCTACAGCTCCTGTTAGACCCCCTAGCCTGGGAACCTCCTTTTTGCTCTACATAAAAAGCAAAAAGACAAAAAAAAAAAGGGAAGGAAGGAAGGAAGAGAAACGGATGGAGGGAGGAAGGAAGGAAGGAAGGAAGAAAGGAAGGAAGGAAGGAAGGAAGGAAGGAAGGAAGGAAGGAAGGAAGGAAGAAAAAGAAATCATCTCTATGGCCTAGAATAGTAGAGCTATTGTCAGAGAAAAACATACTCAAATTATTCAGTGTGAAACTAAGTAAACATTATTTCTCCCTCGATGAGTTTTTAAGTTATTAATTCCATAAATTTGGGTGCACTTTTAATGTAACATAATTTGAGACCTACTTTTTGAGGTGTTGAGCAAGATCTGAAGTTCAGCCTGTTCATTCAGATTTAGCTTGTCCACGTTTGTATTTAGAAGGGTGGAACCAGAAACCAGAGAACTACTAGCTCCTACGAGAAGGAAAAAAGCAGAATTTTATAAAATCTGCACTTTCATAAATGAACATTATTCATGGCTGGTAGCATAATGCTCTCTGCTATTACAAGAACATGAAACAAATCATTCACCTTTCAACACAGTGAAGAGAACACCTGTAGACTCCACAGTGCCTTCTGAAGAGAGTTCAACAGACTGTATTGCTATATTCGGTTCCACCACTGAAGTGTTGCCCAAAGACAAGGAATAAGTCTCCATTTGCTCAATAAGCCTGCACAGGATAAAACATAGCATAATATTGTAGAGACTTGTCATAATAAAAGCAGTCGTGTGTGTCCCACATTCCAGAAAAAATGCATGGCCACTGAACTCAAGCATTCACAACGACATTGGTACAATCCTCTGAAAAGAACTAATTTTCATTATCAGTCTTGCTTTGTTACATAAATTTTTTTTTTAAGTTCTGGTGGATTCTCTCCACTGAAGGGTACCTTGGACATAGATGCTAGAAAGCTGGAATTCAAGAATGACAGATTTCCCAACAGAAATAGTGTTTAACATGCTGGTCTTCCCACCCACCACTGGCCTGACATTTGACACTTGTTTCTCCAGTATAGACTCAGTTTCCACTGATTCAATTCCTTCGTCTTACCCAATCCCCTTGGATTCCAAAGCATCTCTTATAAGTGTTGACTCCTGAGGCAACAGTTCATACAGAACTATGGAAGAGTAGAGCTCTCAACTCATTGCCTTGGTTGTTACTAAACATTGCGGGTTTTCACACTGTTCTTTTCTCTTTTGGATAAGTTCAAAGATAGATTAAATGGAAGGTGGGAGAGAGTGGTGGGGAGAATCTGTTAATCTGGTGTTCTCCAAAGATAAGTCATAAGACTGTTTTTTTTCCTGTTTCCTATAAAAAGATATTTACACTCTTTCTGTACTTGACAAAACAAAATGTCCATATCTAAGATAACTGGTTCAAACTCATCTTCACATAAATGAAAGAATTTTATTAAAACATAATTTTTCTTTATTCTAAATCTTTATTTCTGCCACTAAAATATCTTTTCCCTTCCCCAAGTGAGATTTTTTTAAAAAAGATAAATTTTTAAATAATTAAAGATCCTTCATAAAGAGAATGTGATAATCACTCGTATGGAAACATTCAAGTCATGTTCTTTATCTCAAGTTTTCCTTTCTTAACACCATTTTCTGTAATTTTCAGCAGTTCACTTTAGGTGTTTAATGACTAGACAATCATACTCCAGAGCTGCTTTCAACAGGAGAAACACCTTTCAAAACACTAATCTGCTAAGAACTTAATTCATGCATTCATTCAACCAACTGTATCTGCTGAGCACCCACTAAAAGGTCAGTACCTGTGAAACATTGGGGAGACTAAGCAGCATTCCATCAGGCATTTGAAGGCTAAAGGGAAAGATTGCTACAGATATGGGAGTGGTTGCAGCTTTTAAATGGTTGGTCTAGCCACAGCCAAGTCTAAGGCCATTTTTTCCATCCATATTGTTCTTTACTCCTCTTGTCATAACCAGCTGGTTATAGGTGGGTGCCTGCCTCAGAGTTGCCAACCAGGAGGGCGGCCATTAACATGGCACAAATGACCAGAAGAAACAATCATTCTTTCCTCCAGGAATTTAGTGAAGCAGTTATATCAGCAAAGCCTGGCCTAAAAGGTCATTACAGCCGGCCTTCCATATCTGTGGGTTTTGCATCCTCTGTCTGTTGAATCTGCCAGTGCAAAACCATGGATACAGAGGGCCAACCATTTGGCCCTATTTTATATAAGGGACTTGAGCATCTGGGAATTTTTGTTATCCGAGGGGAGCCGGGGAGGTAGGAGAGGAGGTAGTCCTGGAACCAATCTCCTAGGGATACTGAGAGAGGACTGTGTATCATTGTAATGACAATACGAATTAAAAATGACAGGCTTAATTTTTCTGTTGAAAATAAGGGAAGGAATTTCCCACCCATTCTTTTCCTTTGAGCATTTACTTTTAAAAACTTGTAAATAAATTCTCTTCTCTTTGAAATGTAAATAAATTCTTTTGAAGACTAGACTGGCATTTTGTCAGGTTTATGACCTATGAATATCTTTCTTAAGGACCTTGGGATCATTTCTTTGAAATGGAAGCTCCAAGAGAGCTAGCACCCCTACCCTTTCTGTGGGAGGGTAGGAGCTTAACTTTGGAAGGCAAACAACTTGCTCCAAATTGCAAAACTATCTCCTTTCATAAAGATAGGAGAGGTTTGTTTTCCTTCTGTACAAAGTCAATACACTAACACAAATGGTCATCTCAATTACCAGGTTAACTTGGGATAAACCACGTATGACAAATAGTGCTGTCAAGTTCTCTTACTTGAGGACTAGTTATTGTTTATCTGAAAACACATATGTAATGGATTGCACCTGCTTAGTTCCATAAAAAAGTCAGATTCCTTTCTGCCTTCTCAGTCTTAGGGTCTTGTCATGATGTGTGTCACATTCTGCTTAATTCCTGTGCAATAATTAAAGGGTTTTCTTTATCTCCTACCTTTGTGGAGAGGATTTCTGGGTCAGGAGGAGATTTTCTTTTTAATTTTACTTCCCCAACATCATGAAAGGGTTAAATTATGCGAGAGGGGAAACTATGAGATGAGACATATATGTTCACTGAGTCATTTTAATGATAAAGACAACTACTAACTTTTTTCCCAAGACTTAATATGGATAAGTCAGGTCTTACACTGGTGATTTACATATATTGTCTCATACGACCCTCACAAGAATCCTACTGAAGTGAGTCTCAAAATTACTCCCATATTACAATGAAAAATCTGAAGATTTCCTGAGAGATAGGAAGCAGTTTGGCCAAAATCATGGAGGTACTAAATAACAATGCTAAGACTTGAATCCAGAACTGTCTGACTCCCAATGGCCACAACCAATACATTATCCCAGAAGGTGGACACACAAGATATTGAAACATTCAAAGCTGCTTGAGATGCCCTGCCATGCCCCTGCTGCAGCGTCCATAAGGCCCAGCTGTACTAAGATCCTGTTCCTAGGTTCCTATGAGATTCCATGTCCCTCTTTACAGTAAATCTCTTTTGGTCAAAATAATTTAAGCTAGTGTCTTATAAGCATAGGAAGCTGGCTGGAACAGAAGTGCAAACAGAAATGTGCCATGTAAGGAGTTCCCATTGTGGCTCAGTGGTTAACGAATCCGACTAGGAACTGTGAGATTGTGGGTTCAATCCCTGGCCTTGCTCAGTGGGTTAAGGATCTGGCGTTGCCGTGAGCTGTGGTGTAGGTTGCAGACGCGGTTCAGATCCTGCGTTGCTGTGGCTGTGGAGTAGGCAGGTGGCTAGAGCTCCGATTAGACCCCTAGCCTGGGAACCTCCATATGCCACGGGTGCAGCCTTAGAAAAGGTAAAAAGGGAGTTCCCGTCGTGGCGCAGTGGTTAACGAATCCGACTAGGAACCATGAGGTTGCGGGTTCGATCCCTGCCCTTATTCAGTGGGTTAACGATCCGGCGTTGCCGTGAGCTGTGGTGTAGGTTGCAGACGCGGCTCGGATCCTGCGTTGCTGTGGCTGCGGCGAAGGCCAGTGGCCACAGCTCCGATTAGACCCCTAGCCTGGGAACCTCCACATGCCGCGGGTGCGGCCATAAACCCG
>PVHT021183696.1:5226739-5315972 GCA_004024745.2 Catagonus wagneri
GGGGTGGGAGGGAGTGGGGATAACTACTGCTTTAATGATGGAATAGCAAGGAGCTCCAACTGTAATGCACGGGGAACTATATCTAATTACATGTGACAAATCCATATATGTACATGTAATCGGGTCACCACATGGTGCAGTTGGAAAATCTGACAGAAATCTGTAAACCAGCTATAATGCAAAAATAAAAAAAAAATTAAAAAAAAATAAAATAAAATATTTACTGCTTTATATTAAAAAAAAAAAATCAAACCAAGGTCACAGGCTCTTCACCTCTGTGGAGAGTTGAAACCTATCTAACCAGTAGATACAATGTTCTCTTTCAACGGCCAGGTCTCTGCTATGTCTTAGGCACTTTGCTACATGTTTTATAGGTGTTATCACATTTAATACTCCAAACAACAAGGTGAGTTGAGCATCCCTATTTAAAAGCTTGGAGAGTTTATGGAGCTCACTCTAAGTTCATGTAGTTCAGAAGTGACACAGCTGAGAGTCAAAACTTGGCTTTTCAGACTCCAGAATGTTAAAGGTTTCCCTCAATCTGTGTAGCTGGCACAACCTGTGTGGTTGGCAGCCACCTCCACACTCCACCTTCATTCCCACCCAACCTCTGCCCATGTGATTAGGGAACCAGTGTGGTAGAGTGTGGACTTGAAAAATCAAGACCAGTTCCATCACTTTTTTTGGTTGTGGTTCCCTGGACAAAATATTACACCTCTCATAGACACAGTTTCCTCATCTACAGAATGGACATATTAATACCTATCTATATATTAAATTTTTCTTTTGGGCTTTCTTTCCTGGGCCAGGGGTCAAACCAGCACCACAGCAGTGACCCAAGCCACAGCAGTGACAATGCCAGATCCTTAACTCACGGCACCACTAGAGAACTCCTATACAGTTGTTTAAAAAATAAAATTACATATAAAATGTTCTGCACGGTACTTAACATGCAATAAGTTTCATGTAAGTAGTAAATGAGATTAGCTAGAAGTAACTATAATATGAGAATAAAAATCTAAACTCACAGAGGTTATATAAGGACTAAATGAGATAACATGAAACATATCCAGCACCCAGAAGGACCACATAAGGATAAATTTCTTCTTCCTTTCCTTGCTTAACCCCAGGTATTAGCAATTTCATGCATTTGCATTTGGTATATCCTTAGTCAAAATAACTTAACTGACATAAAAAAATATTTAATCAGATAATTTTCTACTTCACCTGCTCATGGATAAGGCCTTGAGATCAGTATCGGGTTCTGGATTTTTCCTCTTCAAAAGGTCTTTGATCATAGCATGTTTCTCTTTATTCTAATCCAGTGGACCATCAAAATACCTTCCTTTTGGTTACAAATGTCAGGGATCTATTTTCACTCAAAATGTCAGTGGTTTAAAAATATGAGGTTATTTAAAATATGCTATAGATAATCATTTGCTGAACTTTGCCAAACTGATATGTCCAAATGTCCCTTTTCACAAACAGATATCAGCTTAAAAAACAAGACTGATTTCGGTTACTAGCTTTTGTTATTTCTAACTTGGGAATTTTAAAAGTATTGATTTGACCGTCAGGTTTCTGAAGAACAGAGAACCTGCAGAGTCTGAACTTTTTCCTGTTGCCTGTCTCATGGAACATACCTGCTTTTCCAGGGTTTCCAAATTTTCATTGCAATTTCCTATTGTCACATTTTGCAATTCTATCTCTCCATATATATTAAGACTGCACAACCGGGTTGCCACTGGATTGCCCGCTTTAATAAACGAAGGGAGGGATAAATTAGGAGTAAGGGATTAACAGATACACATTACTATATATAAAATAGATAAATGACAAGGCTTTACTGCATAGCAAAGGGAACTATAGTCAATATCTTGTAATAACCTATAATGGAAAAGAATCAAATAGCTGAATTACTTTACTGTATACGTGAAACAATATCGTAAATCAACTATACTTCACCTTTTTTTTTTAGAAAAGAAGAAATAAAAACAATGTTTGCAAGGTGGACACAGCAACCATCTGCTCCAGTATACATAACTGTGATTTTACTGCTCCGGAATCTAGGCTGGTCTGGGAACTTGCTTTGATCAACAAAATATGGTAGAAAGGGCATTGTGTGAGTTCCAAACCCTAAATCCTCAAGACTTGAAGTTTTGGCCTTTGTCCTCTTGGAACGATGTACTGAGACTATCATATAAGGAATCAGGTTAATCTCCCGGAGGATAAGATATCATGTAGAGAGAACTGAAGCTCTTCAGCCAACACCGAACAGCCATGCCTCATGCGAATGAGGTCTTCTGGACCATCCATCACAATCCAGCTGCCATGATTAACCCACAGGATTCTAAGAAATCTAAATCATTACTGTTTTAAGCCAGTCTGTTTGGGGTGGTTTGATATACAGCAATGGAAAAGTGAATCAGACGATCAATACAAGAATATTTTAGGCAAATATTGCTTGCCTTGACTATTAAATATGGAATTCAAAGCACCAGTCGACCTTTCCTTCCTTTGAAGTCAGCAAGGAAGATATGCCTTTCAACATCTAAGAACATAAGGGCTTTGAACTGTACATACTGTGTATGATGGGGAAATACTAGGCTGAGACACTAAAAACAACATGAAAAATTCCTACTAAATAGTGAATTATATTTTTCCTTCTTTATCCAGATCTGGGTAACACTTGAGTGGCAAAGAGTTCTATTGTATTGCAGCATCTGGTAATACGGGTTGGCTCCCAATAAATAGTTGTTGAATCACTGGGTTTATTTCCTAGGATTATGATCTGAGCCTTCCTATCTCAATGTACTCCTATGGCTAATTCTTAAGAGACTGTTAATAAATAAAATCACTTTCAGCTGTCTTTAGAGGGCCAGCAGATGAGAAGGTGAACTTTCCTCAGGACCGGCTTTGGGTGTCTGCTTAATGGGGGCAGCAACTGGAAATTAGAGACTGCTTCAACAAACTTAAAAGAGAAGGTTAAAGCCATTTTTAACTTATATGATGACATTGCAGTTCATATGTCTAAACAGAGGAGACGCTTGGAAGAGCACATACCATTTAGAGTGTTCTTGTCACATGTTTGCAAGGAAGATCCATATCTTCCCACTGGAATTCTGTCAAAAGTAAAACTCCCATAGGTACTGTTTTCGCAGAAATTAGCTATAATGGAGAGGAAACATATTTTTCATCATAAATTCATAATTAATCAAAATTTTTTCATTAAAATTTTCATTACTTTTCAAAATTCAAATCAGATAAAAGTCAAAGTTCAAAACCTAACTAGTGTAAGTTGAAGGATAATACAAGGCTTAGAGGATTCAGAGGACAGCCAGGAACTACACTTTCTTATTTACTTAAGTTACTACCATGACAATAACTAGTATGTCAGATAACAGGTTCCACTTGAAATGAGCACAATATATAATGCAGTAGAGGTGGGATGTGATCACTAACACATCAGAAAGTATAGTGTATCAGATGTGTTGAAATCTTTTCTGCATCTATTGATTTTTGCATCTATGGTTTTTGACTTTTCTTTTGTTAATATGGTGTATTATATTGATTGATTTGCATGTGTTGAACCATCCTTATGAACTTGGGGTGAATCCCACTTGGTCGCAGTGTACGATCTTTTTTATGTGTCGTTGGATTCAGTTAGCTAAAATTTTGTTGAGAATTTTTGCATCTATATTCATCAAAGATATGGGCCTATAATTTTCTTTTTTGGTAGTATCTTTGATTTCAGTATAAGAGTGATAGTGGCTTAATGGAAGGTCTTTGGGAGTGTTCCTTCTTCTTCAATCTTTTGGAAGAGTTTAAGAAGGATTAGTATAAGTTTTTCTTTGTATGTTTGGTAGAATTCACCTGTGAATCCATCTGGTCCTGGACTTTTGTTTGCAGGGAGATTTTTAAAAATACATATTCAGTTTCATTGCTAGTGATCAGTATATTCAAATTATCTATCTCTTCTTGATTCAACTTTGTTGGGCAGATCAGTTGAAATCTTGAAAATTAAAGATATAGAGCCTACAGTGGCAAAGGGCATCATGATGATGTGGGTTAAAGAAAAAAGCCAGTTACAGTTTATGTGGGATACACTGGCTGGTCAGTGCAAGAAATTTCAGGAGTAGCTTCTAGGCTCTGAATTCTACACAGGCAGCATGAAGTGTGTAGTGCCGGGAAGCACATTGCAGATATGAGGCTTTGCACTTTCATTCCGAGATACCACTGATTGAAGTCAAAGCCACTAATTTAATAATATCTCTACAAGAGAAAGGAAGAACAAAACCAAAAATTTCATTTAAGTATATACCTAGGTAAGAGGATGCATCTTGATTTCAGAAAAGTATGTTAGAATTACTGTATTTGAAATGGGGTAATATGGCATACCACCAGTTGAAAAGACCTAAGGAAACCGTATTATCCACTGCCCTATGGTAGAAATGCAGTCAGAAAGAAAAAGCAACTATGAGTTTACAGAGAAACTTGACAGTTATGAAAGAAGCAAGATGCATTAAATATATAGGTAAATAGCACAAGAAGAAAACTCAGCTTTTACTGTTGAGCTAATAAACACATCTTAAATCCATCATCATTATGCCCATCATTACTATGATCATTAATGGAAGCACGGAGAAGCTTTGCTACTGGCCTTATAAACGCAGGAATCACCCACATCTCACATCCTAGTATTATCCCAAGTAACTTACTGATTGTACATCTCAGTCCTTTCCACTCTTCTGGACAAATGCATCTGCCATTTTCCCAGGTTCCACCATTCCTGCAGAACTCTATAGGGATGCTTGATGGGGGAGTAAGTGTTTCTAGAGAAACAAGAAATAACAGTATGTGAACCAGATGATTAGTTTCTCCCTTGGAGTCTGTGGCTTTTAATTTCTGTATGTAAAATCATTACTTTGAGTACCACTGCTAAAGAGTATTCTTTGTAATATCATCAAAAATATATGGACACTGAGAATCTACACAGGGTATCCAATGCTTACTAGATGGTGTGTGTGTGTGTGTGTGTGTGTGTGTGTGTGTGTGTGTGTATGGAAGACACAGCACCTTGACCAAGGAGCTTAGAATCTAGGAAAGAGGAGATAGAAGGAATCATGATGAAAGAGGAGATTATGTCTAGATGATGTAGATATATGGATAAATAAAAACTGTTCAACTCAACATTCAGATTTGTAAGTGCTATAAGCACGGAAGAGAGAGGACAAGGACAGAGGAAACCTATCTAGGGAAGGCTTTTCAGAAGAGGTTCTATTTGCATCAGATTTCACGACTAAATCTAGAAAAGCCACATAAAAATGAATCAGCTCCTAGCAGGCAGGATACAAAGAGCAAAAACACAAAAACACGGAAAGTTCTGATATGTCCAAGAACAGAGAAAATCTTAACATATCGGGGGCATTGGTTCCATATGGAGCAACAGCAAGACATAAACTGGATTGTGAGCAGTTTTATAGACCAAGCCAAAAAGATTTATTCCTGCAGGAGCTTAGAGAGGTCTTAGAACAAGGGAGTAAAATAATAAGGCATGTTTTTTAGGAAGACATCTCAACCAATATGGGAGGTGACTGAGGTTAAAAGGCTAGGAAGGCCAGCTAAATGAGAATCTGATCTAAAACAGTGGCTCTAAGGGAACTAGGTGTCAGTCAGTTCAGGAAGCATACCTGAGACAGGACTATTTGGATCTAGAGACATATTTTGTGTTAGAGATACTGAGGTCTCTAAATTGGAAGACAGGACAGATGGTGAATGAATTAACTAAGCTTAAGAATACAGAAAGCAGAGTTTCAGTTCCAATAATGATGTAGTAGACTGTACCCTATTAACCCTCCTATAGATGACAATTTTAGATTCCTGACAAAAATTTAAAAATTACTACTTGGGGACATTGGACAGCAATTAAATGCAGAGAGAAACTGAAGGCTATCACAAGTTTATACAGTCTTTCTACTAAGGGCATTACCCAGTCTATACAGCAGCAGTGGCTGAAATGTCAGGAGAAGGCTACAGTCTTAATAGGTTGAAGTATGAAAGGAAACTGTTTGGGGCTACCACACAATTGGAAATTCAACGGAGCTATCCCAGCATGGAGGGAGACATATAGAATGGAGTCTAAAAGTCTGTGTGTAAATTACCCTCAAATCTGGAGAGAAATCTTCTGAAAAAAAGATTAAAAAATAATCATAGCCTCTGAGACATGTGGGACAATATCAAGAAGTCTAACCTATAAGCAAACAGAGCCCTAGAAAGTCTGAAGAAAAGGAATAGTATAGGTAAAATATCTGAGGAAATAATGATCAAAACTTCTCAAACTTGGTTAAGAATATTAACCTATAGATCTAAAAACCTTAGTAAAGCATAAGCAAAATAAATACAGGAAAACCACGCTTGGACATATCATGGTCAAACTGCTAAAAGTTCAAGGTAAAGAGAAAAGCCCCAGAGCAACCAACTACCAGCCCAGACAGTTTTACAGACAGCCCACGTTTTACTAGCATAAAATGATTGGAAAATAAAATTATTAAATCATTTCCATTTAAGCTAGTATAAAAATTATAAAATATTTGGAAATAAATTTAACAAAATATGTGCAAAGCTCTCACTACTGGGAGAAAATTTAAAAGATCTAAATAAATAGAAATATATACCATGTATGTATGAAGACTCAAAGTTATTAAGGCATCTATTTTCCTGAAATTGATAAAGTCAAAATCCAAAAACAAAATAACTTTTTTGTAGAAATTCGCAAACTGATTTTAAAATGTTATGGAACTATAAAACACCAATAAAAATGAAAATAAGTTTTAATTAGAACCGAGTTGGATGACTGACATTGCAAATTTTATGACTTACTATACAGCCATAGCAATCAAGACATTACAGTATCAGCATAAAGACAGACAAATATACCACTGAAATAGAATAAAGAGTTTAGAAATAGATAAAACAGATAGAGTCAGTGAATTCTTTACAAAGATGCCAAGGCAATTCAACTGGAAAAAGAAAGATGTTTCAGCGAATAGTGCTAGACTGACTGGATAAACATACCACACTCAAAACTCAATAAAGGCAAAAAGACCAAAAAAAAAAAAAAAACTCAATTTGAGATGGCAACATTTCATTCTTTTCTATGGCATCTTCTTTATTTATCCATTTGTCTGTTGATGGACACTTGCGTTGCTCCCATATCTTGGCTATCATAAACAGTGCTGGTTTTAACATTGGGGTACATGTATCTTTTTTAATTATACGTACATATATATGTATATAAAACTGAATAACTTTGCTATACCTGAAACTAACACAACACTGTAAATCAACTATATTCAATTAAAAAAAAAAAACTCAATTTGAGATGGTCCATAGATCCAAAAGGAAAAGCTAAAGCTACAAAGCTTCTCTGAGAAAACAAGAGAGTATCTATACAACTTTAGGAAAGACAAAGATTTTTTTTAAAGATGATACAAAGAACACTAAAAATTTAAAAAATTGATGAACTGTACCCAATTACAACTGAAAACTGCTCATCAAGAGTCACTGTTAAGAAAATGAAAATGGAAATCACATACAGAGAGAAAATATATTTCTGACAAAAGAAGCATTTCTAAAAGTGTAAATTAGAATTATAATTTGTAAATTGTAAAGAATGCATATTACTAATAGGAACACAAACAACCCACTTTTTAAAGGGACAAAAGACTTGACCCTTCATAAAAGAAGGTATATGGACAGGCACTAAGCACAAGAAAATGATCACCATATTAGTCATCAGAGAAATGCAAGTAAAAATCACAATCAAATATCATTTTACAGCCCCACTAGAATGGCTGAAACTACAAAACTGACGATGCCAAATGTTGCTAAAGATATGGAACAATTGAAATCTAGCAAATTGCTGCTGAGAATTTCAAATGGCACAACCATTTTGGAAAGTTGTTTGGCAATATCATAAAGCTGAAGATATACCTACCTATGACACAGAAATTCCTCTCCTAAATAGATATGCGAAATAAATGGAAGTATATGTCCACAGAGACTTGAATGTTTCTAGCACCTACAGTGGAGGCTATGGTAGGCCACCTGGATCCTCCCCTTGAGACCGAAGCACTCCTTCCTCCAGCCCTGGGGGATATTGGCAACTAAGAAAATAGCTGAGGCTTCTTCCAGGAATTATCCTCAGCTGAAGAGTCAGTTTATTCAAGAGCCTCCTGACACACACCATGACTAGTCAACGCCAAGGAATAAAGCCTCATGCCCCAGCCTCAGTACCTCGAAGAGTGTATATTCCAAAGATAGCTACTATCTCACTCTCATTATGTCATCATAATGAGAGTGAGCTACCAGCTCACTCTCATTATGATGACACTTCTCCACTGAAAGGTAGGTTTATGTTCTCTCTCCTTGGATCGAGTGGATATATATTTTTTTAATCTGCTTGACTAATAAAGTGGGAGAAATGTTTTGTGTGACTTCCAAGCTGGATCATAAAATATAATCTGGCTTCCACCTCGCTCTCTTTCACTGTGGATAGATGCTTTAGAAGAAATGAGCCCACAGTATCATGTAAAACCTGGCTGCTCTGAAGCCTCTATGCTGAAGATATGAAGGGTAGAAACTACACAGAGATGGGGACAGAAGCCTGAGGTGCTTCAGGTGTTTCAATATTTTAAGTCTTCCCAACCCAGGCATGAGACACTGGTAAAGAAGCCTTCAAGACAACGCCAGTTCCAGCCACCATCTGAGGGGAACTTTATGAGAGATTCTAATCCAGAACTACCAGTCACACTTCTTTAAAATTCTGAAACCCAAGAACACATGAAAGATAACGATCACTGTTGTTTTAAACCACTAAATTTTGGAGTGATTTCTGCTGCAGCAGTAGATAATTAACATAGACAGCAACTCTAAAGGACCATTCCAGCTTTAGCTATGTTGCAATTCAATTTTTCCCTCCACCCAGTTCTGCCTCTGTCAGTCCTCAATGAGTATTGATCCCAAGAACACCTACTCAAACTTTTATGGAGAAAAATCTTCAATTCAGAATTTGTTTCCCAGGGGATCCAATTCTGGCAATTTTATTCATGATAGCCAAAAGATTAAAAAGAAGAAACCACCCAAATAGTCCATCAACAGGAGACTGAATAAACAAATTATGGTATCTTCATGCAATAGAATATTGATTGTTTAGTAATAAACAATACACACAACATAGGTGAATCTCAAAAACATTTTGCTAAAATTATTCAGGCATACTATTCAGCCATCTCATTTGCAGCAAGAATAATATAGGAATATTAATAGCTCTATACCCACAAATTTGATAACATAAATGAAATGGACCAATTTTCTCGAAGGACACAATCCACCAAACTTATACAGAGAGAAGGAGATAATATGAACAGGCCTATATTGACAAAGAAACCAAATCAATAATTAATAACTACCAAAACAGAAAGCCTTAGGCCCAGATGGGTTCATTGGTGAATTCTACCAAACATTTAAGAAAGAAAATATATCAACCCTGTATACTCTTTTCTAGAAAAGAGAAGCAGAAGGAGCACTTCCTAACTCATTCTATGAGGCCAGAATTACTCTAATACCAAAATCAGACAAAGCCATTACAGGAAAGAAAAATGATACATAAATATCTCTCATGAATATAAATGCAAAAATACTCAACAATATATTATCAAATGAAACCCAACAATGTATAAAAAGAATTATATGCCACAATGAATGGGAATTTACCCCAGGTACCTAAGTCTGTTTCAATGTTGCAAAATCAATTAATGTAATCCATTATACCAATAGACTAAAGAAGAAAAATTACATGATCATATCGATAGACACAAAATTCAATCTTCATTCATGATTAAAAAAAAAAAACTTAGCAAATTAGCGATGTAAGGAAACTACATCAACCTGTTACAGAACATCTACAAGACACAGCTAACCTCATACTTAGCAGTGAAAACTTAGATGCTTTCCCCTAAGATGGAGAACATGGCCAGCATGTCTCTTCTCACCATTCCTACTCAACATTTAACTGGAAATTCGAAGTTTCCTTCATTGCTCATTGGTTAATGAACCTGACTAGGATCCATGAGGGGGCAGGTTCGATCCCTGGCCTTGCTTGGTGGGTTAAGGATCTGGTGTTGCTGTGAACTGTGGTGTAGGTCGCAGACATGACTCCGATCTGGTGTTGCTGTGGCTGTGGTATAGGCCAGCGGCTACAGCTCAGATTCAACCCCTAGCCTGGGAACTACATATGCCTCGGGTGTGGCCCTAAAAAGCAAAAACAAGCAAACAAACAAAAAAAACTGGAAATCCTAGCTAACACAATAAGACAAAAAAAAAAGAGGAAATAACAGGTATTCAGATTGGGGTGAAAAAATACAAGTCTTTGTTCAAAGATGTCATGATTGTCTATGCAGAAAGTCCCAAAGATACACACACACACACACCCTTCTGGTACTAATCACTGCAGCATGATTTTGAGATATAAGGTTAATAAGCAAAACTAAATTGCTTCCCTATCTGCCAGGAGTGAACTATTGAATTTGTATGTAAAAATACAATATCATTTACATTAGCACCAAAAATGGAGGGGAGGAGGAAGAGGAGGAGAGGGGAAGAAAGGAAGGAAGGAAAGAAGGAAGGAAGGAAGGGAGGGAAGGCATAAGTATAAACTAACATATATGTATACAGTCTATATGAGGACATTTACAAATCTGTTTAGATTATCAATTATTCACAACTTGATCTATAGACTCAATGCAATTCCAATCAAAATCCTACCAAATTACTTTGTGAAGGTCAACAAAATGATTCTAATGTTTATATGGAAATATAAAAGTCCCAGAATAGGCAACACAATTAAAGAACAAACCTGAAGCACTGACAATATGTGACTTCAAGACACCCTAAAACTTAATAGTAATCAAGACAGTATGGTACTGGCAAAAAAAGACAGAAATGGATCAACTGAACAGAATACATAAGCAGACCCATACAGATATAGTCAACTGATCTTTGACAAACAAGCAAGAGCAAGTCAACAGAGAAAGGATTGTCCTTTCGATAAATGTTGCTAGAAAAATTAGATAATGGCACACACAAAAAATAAAGTCCAGACTCAAAGAGCTTTCACAAAAATTAACTCAAAATGGATCATTGAGCTAAATATAAAATGCAAAATTATAAAACCTTGGGTTTGATGACTTTTTAGATATAGCATCAAAAACACAGTCCATGGAGTTTCAGTTGTGGCTCAGAGGAAACTAATCTGACTAGCATCCATGAAGATGCAGGTTCGATCCTTGGCCTTGCTCAGTGGGTTAAGGATCTGGTGTTGCCATGAGCTGTGGTGTAAGTCGCAGACATGGCTTGGATCCCGCGTTGCTGTGGCTGAGGCGTAGGCTGGCAGTTACAGCTCTGATTCGACCCCTAGCATGGGAATATCCATATGCCGTGGGTACACACACAAACACACACACACACACACACACACACACACACACACACACACACAACCCATGAACAAATAGATAATACGAACTTCATTAAAATTTAAAACTTCTGCTATGCAAAAGACATCATTAAGAGAATGTAAAGGCAAGCCACAGAACAGGAGAAAATATTTCTAGAAAACACACGTAGACAATTACTGCTTTCTTCCATTAGAAAATGTAGACAGGTCTGTGAGGTAGTACAAAAAATATCTTCTAAGCCCCATTTTCTCAAACATAAATAGGGAGAAAGTATTTCTAAACTGCATAGCTGACAAAGGACTGGTATCCAAAATAGACAAAGAGCTCTTAAAACTCAACAGTAAGAAAACACCAACCCAATTAAAAATGTGCACAGAAGATATTGAACAGACATCTCTTCAAAGAAGATATAAAGATGGCAAATAAGTATATGAAAAGATGCTCAACATCACATGTAATTAGGGAATTGCAAATTAAAACAAGATAGTCACACACACCTATTAGATTGGCTAAAATCCAAAACATTGTCAATACCAAATGCTGGTCAGGATGTGGAGCAACAGGAATTCTCACTCACTGCTGGTGAGAATGTAAAATGGTACGGGTAGGTTCTAACAAAGCCACATATTGTTTTACGACAAAATCCAGCAATTGTGCTCCTAGGCATTCACCCAAATAAATGCAAACTTGTGCTCACAGAAATTATTATATTGTTATATCTAGGATAATCAGTATGTAGAATTTGCATGTAGCTTTTTTTTTTTTTAATACTGGTAACCTTTTTTTTTTTTTTCTTTTTATGGCTACACCTGCAGCACATGGAGGTTCCAAAGCTAGGGGCTGAATCAGAGCTGCAGCCACTGGCCTACATCACAGCCACACAGGATCCGAGCCGGGTCTGCAACCTACACCACAGCTCATGGCAACACCAGATCCTTAACCCCCTGAGCAGGGCCAGGGATTGAACCTGCATCCTCATGGATGCTAGTCAGGTTCGTTAACAAATGAGCCACAAAGGGAACTCCAATACTGGTAACTATTTCAATGGTTACTGTTCTATTTAGTTTTTCCCCTTCCTTTTGGAGTAAATTTTGGTCATTTATATTTTTTTAAGAAAATCGCCACTTGACCAAAGTTTCATTGTAATAAGATAAGGTTTTCCACGGTATTTGTTTATGATTTTCCTTATTAGTTATTATTTTTTGAAATCACTGTATTATTTTATTATATGTTTTAATATGTAATACAGTTAGATTGAAATATAAAAATATTTGTTCTCATCCCTAAATACATACAAGTAATCATTTCTATCCATTTTTCCAATCTTTCTTCTGCAAGTAGATTCATTCTATAGCTTATTTTACACAATCTGTAGCCTTATTTTCTTCCTCTCTTTTCCATAGCTTGCTCTTGCACTAAATGAATGTCAAAAATCTTCTCAGAGCAGTTCACAGAGAACTTCCACAACTTCTCCCACAGCTGCATTACATTCCATTGTGTGATTGTGCCCTAATTTACTTAACTAACTCCCTATTGATGGCAGTGTTGTTTTCAATGGTTGCTTCAAAATTACATCCTATACATTTTATTTTGCCATTGTACAGACTTATCTGTAGAAGAAATTTCCAGAAGTGGAATCCCTGAGCCAAAGAGTACACATTTGTCATTTTGACAGTAATTTCCAGCTTGTCCCATGAGGTAAACTAATTTGTATTTTTACCAGCAGGGCAACCATATATGCAAGGTCCGGGACAAAGAACAAAGAAATGTAAAACTCGATTCTAATGCCATGATAAACATACCTTCATGCAGACCCAGAAATCCAGGTCTGAATTTGGAAATGGTGGAATCTCCTTAGTCCTAGGTCGAGTGTGGTGCAGCAGCCCCTGGTCTGCAGGGCCCCATCTCTCCCCTTCTGCTCATGACCCACCCTCGGGGATTTGCGCTTACACCTACCGACACCCTAGCGCACACCTCCAAGCTCTTTTCACACCGCCCTGCGATCAGCCAGCCCTCGAGGGCAGTGAAGCACCCGCAGTGTGGTTGACCCTCCAGGGATGGGCGGAAAAGGGCGGCACAGTCGCAGGAGCCAAGCAGGGCTTCTGAGGACCGAGATGCTGGAAGCAGGGGCTAGAAAGGAGATGCAGGATCTGGGTGGGCGTGCCTCCTTGGCCTCTCAGAGAAGTATGGTTTTGCTTCAACAGAGGGTCTTGACGCTTTTATTTTTGTACATGTTGCTTAATTATGCCTTTTTTTTTGTCTTAACGAATCTCTCAGGGAATTTATTTAAATTCGTCTCTTCAAAAAACGGGCTTTTGATTATGTTGCCCTTCACTCTTGTTTCTTTGATTTTCGTTCCATTACTTTGTTCTTATTTTTATTACTGCCAAACATATGTCCTTAGAATTTACTCTTTATTTTTTTATTTTTGCTTTTTAGGGCCTCACCCAGGGCATATAGAAGTTCCCAGGCCAGGAATGCAATAGGAGCTACAGCCGTAAGCCTGCACCATAGCTCACAGCAATGCGGGATCCCTGTCCCACTGTGGGAGGTGGGGGATCTAACCCTCATCCTCATGGATACTAGTCAGATTCATTTTCCACTGTGCCACACGGGGAACTACTTTTTATTTTTTTAACTTCTAGAGTTAAAACGCTAAATCACTAATTTTCACTCTGGCTTTTTAATATATACCTAAAGCTATAAATGTAAATACATTTTATCGATGCTAAATACATTTTATCTGTGCCCACAAGTTATAGAGTGCTTCCACTGAAGCTTTAAATATTTTGTAATTTTCATTTGATTTCTTCCTTGAATTATTTAAAACAATTTTTCTACATTTATTGAAATTTTTTTGGTTATTTCATACATTGTCTTCTAATTGTACTGCATTGTAGTCACAGGAGATGATCTATAGGATTGATTCTTTGGTACTCAATTTCTTTTGAACATAATATATATTCTCCATTTATTGTGGCATTTCAAATATATAAATCTCTCCCAAACCAACAGAAATAAAAGCAAAAATAAATAGTGGGACCTAATAAACTGACAAGCTTTTGCACAGCAAAGAGAACCATAAAAAAATACAAAAAGACAACATACAGAATGGGAAAAAATAATTTCAAATGATGCAACTCAGAAGGGCTTTATCTCTAAAATATATAAACAGCTTCTACAACTCAACAGCAAAAAAGCCAACAACTCAATGGAAAAATGGGCAAAAGACCTGAATAGACATTTCTCCAAAGAAGATATACAGATGGTCAACAAGCACATGAAAAAATGCTCAACATCACTGATTATTAGAGAAATGCAAATCAAAACTACCATGAGGTACCACTCCACACCAGTCAGAATGGCCATCATTAGTAAGTCCACAAAGAACAAATGCTGGAGAGGATGTGGAGAAAAGGGAACCCTCCTGCACTGTTGGTGGGAATGTAAATTGGTAAAACTACTATGGAAAACAGTATGGAGTTACCTTAGAAAACTATACATGGAACTACCGTATGACCCAGCAATCCTGCTCTTGGGCATATATCCAGACAAAACTTTCGCTGAAAAAGACATGCACCCACATGTTCATTGCAGCACTATTCACAATAGTCAAGACATGGAAATAACCGAAATATCCATTGACAGATGATTGGATTAAGAAGATGTGTTGTATATACACAATGGAATACTACTTAGCCATTAAAAAGAACAAAATAATGCCATTTACAGCAAAAGAGATGGAACTAGAGACTCTCATACTAAGTGAAGCAAGTCAGAAAGAGAAAGACAAATACCATATGATACCACATATCTGGAATCTAATATGCAGCATAAATGAACATCCCTCAGAAAAGAAAATCATGGACATGGAGAAAAGACTTGTGGTTGCCAAGGGGGAGGAGGAGGGAGTGGGATGGACTGGGAATTTGGGGTTAATAGATGCAAACTATTGCCTTTAGAATGGATAAGCAATGAGATTCTGCTGTATAGAACTGGGAACTCTATCTTGTCACTTATGATGGAGCATGATAATGTGAGAAAAAAGAATGTATACATGTATGTGTAACTGGGTCACCTTGCTGTACAGTAGAAAATTAGCAGAACGCTGTAAGCCAGCTATAATGGAAAAAATAAAAATCATTTAAAAAAATATATATATATAAATCCATATGTTTTTAAAATTTCTGAATCCTTTTTGATTTTCTCTGCTTGATCTATCAGTTTCCTACAGGAGAACTTTAGACTCAACCACCTTGATTGTAAATTTATTTATCTAGGTAATTTTGTCCTGTTTTGCTTTATATGAGTCTGTGTTACTTAATACGTACAGGCACAAGATTATAGATTCTTCCTTGTTGAATTACTTCTATCTGTAAGCAATAAAATTCTTATTTTTCATAACTTTTTTGCCTTTAGTTCAGTATTTTCTGATAGTAATATTGCTGGAGTCCCCCTTGTGATTTTTCCTCCTATATTTTTAACTTTTCAGTCACTTTTTAAACACTTTATATTCTCTCTCAGATTGTTTTATTATATTCAGTTCAGGTAGGATTAATCTTACTGGCTGCATTTCAAGTCTCTCTAACATCATGATTCATTTGTAATTTGGACTGTAAAGTCACCTTTATGTTATGTGTCATTCTTCCACAAAACTTTTAGTGATCCTATTTGTGAAAATATTTCTACAGGAAAATTTTTTGACTACTTCTATTATGATCTTGGGGTACCATCAGCAGTAGTCTTAAACTAGTTTTAGGATAATATCTCACTGGGAGTGTCAGTCTGAAGGTAGGACACATTCAGATTCTATAGCTTGGGTTTTAACTACCTGTAGTGACATTTTTTGTTTTTTTTTTTTTCTTTTCCTAGTCATGGCCCTGAACAGATGATGTGTTATTTAATGCTTCTTTAAGTTATTAATGAACAGAATTTTTCTAATCTCCTTTTCATGGCTGAGGTAACTTTTTGAGGCTTCAGGAGTTATCCCGGTGGCTCAAGTACAGCTTTCCCACTTCACACAGGGTGGAAGTCTTGCTTCCTCCGTCCACCTGTGCCTTGAAGCCACAACCCCCAACATCCAGGGCTTGTGTCCATGCCTGCTCACCGTTACGGTATTGACTTTTGTCTTTGTTTTTGCCACCTGGAATTTCCCTTCAAATAAGGAAGCCTCCTGGACATTTGAATTCTTTTTATATTTTATTCATAACTTCTGTGTTTGTAAGTAGGAGGGACACAAATCTCTGACTACTTGGTCTATGTTTTTGCCATTAGTCAAGAATCACTCTTTTCCTTAAAGAGTATTCTGGGAGTTCCCATTGTGGTGCAGTGGAAACGAATCCGACTAGTATCCATGAGGACTCGGGTTCAGTTCCTGGCCTCTCTCAGTGAGTTGGGGATCCAAAGTTCCTGTGAGCTGTGATGTAGGTCCCAAACACAGTTGGATCTCATGTTGCTATGGCTGTGGCATAGGCCAGCAGCTGTAGCCCCAATTCGACCCCTAGCTAGAACTTCCATATGCCATGGATGTGGCCCTGAAAAAGCTAAAAAAAAAAAAAAGAGTATTTTCACTCCCTTTAGAGAAGGGCTGTGGCTTATATCTGAAGGTCCTAGCACAGCGCTAGATGCGTAAAAGGATATTTGCTGTCTGGCTTCTTTGCCATTTGCTTTTTTGTTGAGGCTATCAAGCCCAAGAAGAGCTATCTGCTCCTCAGTCATCACATTTTAATACCTTGTGCTCCCTAGTTCAAAACCTTATCCTCTGAAATACTTAAACTACCCACAGAGTATAGCAAAAATAGTAATAGTATTTTTATACTTATTTAAAGTAAAGAAAGTCAGACCCAGGAAGATTAAGTGGCTTGTTTATATTCTATAACTAGTTTTTCAGAATTATGAACTCATAAAAGTGACCTTAGCTACTCATTAACCCAACTTCCTCAATTTACAGAAAGAGTAGGTAAAGAGTACCCTCTCCATAAAGAATAACTCCTCAGAGCCATAATTGATTAGAAGCTAGTGGGGACTAGAATTCAGATCTCTTGGTTAGTAATCAAGTGCTCCAGGTCTCTCCTCCCTGGGCCTGCCTTCACCACAGGCATAACAGGGAGAGAAAGCATCAAATTCATTTTCTCCTGGATCCATACTCTGGAACATATTTAGTAGCAGTCTTTTTCTTCTATAATGCCAATGTGATAAAATGATTTCCTTATATTCTTTCAAATTGTAATAAGTAGTATTTCTAAAAACACTAGTCCTATATTTGATATCTTTACTATATCATGGAAAATTAAATGCAGAACATATGTGACACTCACACTTCATGCTGTTTTGAAAAAGTAGCATAGGAGTTCCCATCGTGGCTCAGTGGTTAACGAATCTGACTAGCAACCATGAGGATGCAGACTGGACCCCTGGCCTCACTCAGTGGGTTAAGGATCTGGCGTTGCCGTGAGCTGTGGTTGCGGACACAGCTCAGATTCCACACTGCAGATGCTGTGATGTAGGCCAGTTGCTAGATCGGATTTTACCCTGAACCTGGGAACCTCCATATACCAAGGGTGCGGCCCTAAAAAAGCAAAAAAAGAAAGGTAGCATAAAATATTAGAAATTCCAAACGGAAAACATTAATTGAATTTTTCTCCTAAACTTGATAAAATTAGAATCTATTTTACAAAACCTAGTTTGATTAATTGTGGGGATAAAAATATTTTTCCATAGTCAAATAAATTCCATCAGGAAACTCTAGTATCTAGCTAAGAGCCTTTAGGGGTTTAAAAATACAGGCATCTGTCATTTGTCCCAGACCAGGAATCTGAAATATTTGGGTAAGGATAAAGTTTACTCTTCAATGAGAAAACAATGTTTATGGAAGCTTATTCCATGGTGGGAAAAACATCCCAAAAAAACTAAACAAATAAAATACATATAGTACAGTCTTTACCTGAGGTAAAAGTTGATCAGTATTAACTACCTGGCTACATGTTCCAATAAATTGTTTAAATATCTTAATAAAAATTTCCCAGATGGTCTAATATAGTATAAATATTGAAAAACAAATGCAGGAAGACATGTCAGTTCTTTGTTTCTATTTCTATTTCAAGCTAGTCAATTGAACTTTACGATTAAAACTTCTGTAGACATACAGTTTGATAAGTTTAGTTTCAATCCAAAGGTCCATCCGGAATCAGTGGTATCTATTCAAGGTATATGTCAGGGTGCGGAGAAAATTAAACACTAAATTACCTAAAAATTCATAAATAAAAGATGGTAGCTAACATTTGTTGAGTGCTTACATTGTACTAGACATCATCTTAAACTTGTAGATGTATTAAATAATTATCATAACAGTCCTATAAGGTAGAGTATTATTAATAATAGGAAGACTGGGGCACAGAAATATTGAGTAACTTAAGTTTATTCAGTAAGTAGCAGCATTAGGATTTAAACCAGGCAGTCTGGCTACACAGCTTTTTCTCCCCCTACTCATGTAAATTTTCCCCAGCTCTCACAAGCACACTCTTAATCACCATGTTCTCAATTAGATGTTCTTAATAATGTGTGTTATCAAAGAGCCATGTATGGGTTGTATTCAGAATTTCAACTAAAAATATCTAATACCTGCAAATCAAGGAAAATCCACCAAGCCAAACTTCTAGTCTCTTAATTTAAGAAAGTGACTTTAAAAATAAGATCAGCAAATTAAACATCACTAATTCTGATGTTACAATAATTCATGCCCCTTAGCCAATTATATAATAAAATTTCTTCTTCAAAAAAAAATCCCTTACTTTTCATAGGAATTATTTTCTGGATTTAAAGAGTGATTATATGAAGAAGTAAGAAGGGAAACTAGTAAAGGAACAACAACAAAAAAAGAGATTTACAATGGCAAATTAAAATTAAATAGCACTATGCTGCCAAAAATCCAGTTTCCTCCATTGTGAATACACTTCTTTCAACTTTGTTTATTTTTAATCCCAAAATGCAACCTGTCCTCCAGGAACAGTCACATGAGTTTGATTTATTATCAGGTTTGCCTCTTGAGGGAGTATCATAACTGAGTAAAATGAAAACCAAGTATCTATAACATGGATATGATTATAACTGCCTCAAAATAGTTGTCAGGATTAACTAAAACATGTGAAGTTTTTAGTATAGTACCTAGGCTATAGTAAAAAAAAAAAATTTAAGTGTAAGTTTTATAATAATGAAATACATAAGTGGTATGCATATAGCTACATTAATGTTCCCTCTGTAGCCAAAAGACCGCAATTACTAACAGAAATTTACTTAGAGCAGAATTTAAATTTTTTCTGTTTTTTTTATACAGAGGCTATTATCTTCTCATAAAAAAATGAAGGTGAGGGAGACATAACTTGTTTATATAAACATAAACCATATAAATATATTCTGCTTATATTGAAAATAAATTTTGAATGCAACAAAATTAATTTATCCCAAATTGTATGTGTATGTGTTTATGCATATATTTTCTAAGTAAGACATTCATAGTTTTCATTAGTTTCTCAGACATATCCATGACCCTCCCCTTAAAAAAACAAGCTTAAAAACAATTGATCTCTATACCCAGGTAAGGGACTAAAGTGAGAGCATTCAATCCATACAGAGATGGGATGAGATGGAAAGAAATGAGGCAGAGGAGAATGAGCAGAATGAGTGGAAGGGAATGAAGTGCCAACCAGAATTTATTAACTAAGACAAAGTACGAATATAGTGTACAAGGCAAGACAGTAACAGCAAACAATACCAGTCTTTCCATCTTTCTCTTTAAATGATAGCAACAACTACCTCCTTTTCCACTGGGTTTACCAAAAAACTGAGAGACGTCTCTATATAGAAAGCCACTTGAAAAGAAAATCTGCTAAGGAGTTCCCATCGTGGCTCAGAGGTAACGAACCTGACTAGTATCCATGAGGACACAGGTTCGATCCCTGGCGTCTCTCAGTGGGTTAAGCATTTGGCATTGCGGTGAGCTGTGGCATAGGCCGGCAGATGTAGCTCCAATTTGACCCGTAGCCTGGGAACTTCCATATGCCGTGGGTGCAGTCCTTAAAAAAAAAAAAATCTGCTAAGAACAAGGAAATACTTGTCTTTTCTAAGGAGCTAGTATGTTTTTATTGTTAAACATACGTTCTTTATTACTTGTTATTATGTGTTTGGGGTCTTAGCCCTCAGGAAACACAGATATGTCTTGTGTTAATTTTTAGCAATTCCTTCTAGCCTGTGACTTTTGTATACTTTCTATCCCCCACCTTGTCCTCTTCCTTATAACATTTTTGAACTTTGGTCCTTGTTTTAACAGTTCTTTTGTACCTGTGTTCTTTATAAGTCACCACAAATTTCCCTTTAAAAGTAGATGCCTTATAAAGGAAGAAAAGAAGGAAGGGAAGAAGGCAAGAGGAAAGGAGGGAGGGAAGGAAACAAACAAGGGAGGGAGGGAAGGATGAGAGGAAGTTAGTTCTTAAAAGTGCACCTTTTAAGCTCTTATAAATTTAGCAGCTTTAATAGGGTAAAGCCTGTAGTTCACAATTTTTTAAATCTCAGATTATTTCACAAACTTTAAATAAACAAAAACACGCTTCCCCCAAGTTTAAATTGTATTGTTTTTTCCCGATAAATTTTCTCTTGCTAGCTCTCTATTAGTATAGTGTTAATAGTATTAAATCCCATTAACACAGTATTCCCTAAGTATGTTCTTTAGGGGAAAAAAAAAAAAAAAGATCTATTCTCAGCTACCACTCCATCAGCAGCCAATATATTTGGCTCCTTTTGCCAACAGTTGGTCTTTGCAACCCTGCATTACGCTCCTGCTGGCTCCCCCAACCTTCTGTCCTCTGCAGTTACCTTCTCAGGGCGTAGACTGCCTCTCCTGCCTTTTCATGACTGGAGTAATGTATACTTATTCACTCAGTTTCACTAGAAAATCTCTCTCTCTATTTTTTAAACAAGTGGGAGTACTCAGCACATCCTTTTGAATCCCTTTATGGAAAACCCAAAGACACTGGGAACTGACATTGGGTTTACGGAAAGTCTCTTGTTAGTTTCTAGGACTTTTCTTTAACATCTTTGATCATACAACTTTGCCTGCCCCCACTTCTGAGGCTCAGCACTAGCCCACAGCAGGTGACTGTTGAATAACCAGGAATATTGTTTTCTAAATGATCTTAATTTTAAGTAGTTTTCAACACCTGACAAGTGAGAACTTGGGTGCAAAACATAAGATCATTTTATTTACAATCCTAGTGAGAACATTCCTAAACTTTCTTATTGAAATGAAATTTCATTTTATATATGTTTAATTGTGATGGGGGCACAACTATTATCATTTCTTAGATTTAGCTAAACAAACCCAAGCATGTGTTATTAATATTTTAATTATCACTGTGCTATTCATTCAGTTAGGTGTTAAAGGAACGTGAAGAGGCCAGTTCAACTTTGTTGTTGTCACCCTGCCCCCTCACACACACGCACACACGTATTCATGTTGTTCGCACAACCGTATGCAGCCACCAGCTGACCCTTTTCTTTTACATTTCATAAACGGTGGGCAGCCTCAGCCTAGACATTGCACTTGCCAGTGCTGATGAGTCAGGTGGCAGAGACAGAGGCTCAATGCCTTCTCTCGCTCTGAGTTAAACATAACAGGATGACATTACCTCTCTGGATCCTGATCACAAACCTCCAGATGCCCAGTCCCAAAACGACAGCAGTCAGCAATCCACACACAGTGGCCACCAGCACCTTGAGGTCACACGAGCGGCAGGAAGCCATGGGGAATCCAAACCACAAATCCACTCCTGGGTGAAAAACAACTAGCTTCTTTTCTTCTCAAGCCAAGAATTTTAATCAGAAACTATTCTGGAAAAAAAATTAAAATAATTCCTTCTTTAAAGGTTTTATCCATCAGACAACTGACCACATTTTAAAAAATTTTTGAGGATAATCAGGCGGGAGGCAGTTCAATCACTTAATAAAAGATACATATTCTGCTTGCAACTTCCTCATCCTTCACTGAATGAGAGCATGAAAAAAGTGATTGGAGTTGCGGGAAAAAGGAAGGTATAACTCAAGAGCAATAAAAGAGAAAGGGAGGGAATAGCTAACAGGGTCAAAGTGTAAATATCCTGACAAGCAAGGAAGCAGGAAGGGAACAAAAAAGAAAGAACCAGAGAACATATCCCGTAGGCAGTGGACCTGGGGTCACCCATGGCTCAGCTTCCGTGTTTTGTTAGGAGGCCCTAGCTAGCAGAGGTAGACCAGCAGGCCCTCCAGGCTGTCGCCAGAGGTCAAACAATGATGTCAATAGATGATTCCTGTACTTGCATGTTTTTAAGGAGCCCACACTGACAGCCACAGTTGGTGAGTGAGCATTTCTGGCACAGGGTGAATTATGAAAAGCACTGAAACCCAGCATTACGACCCATCTGTAATGGGAATTCCCACTGTTACTCAGAGGTAACGAAGCCAACAAGTATCCATGAGGAGGCAGATTTGAACCCTAGCCTCACTCAGTGTGTTAAGGATCCAGTATTGCCATGAGCTGTGGTGTGGGTCACAGACATGGCTCAAATCATGCATTGCTGTGGCTGTGGCGTAGGCTGGTAGCTGTAGCTCTCCAATTTGCCCCCCCCACCCTTGCCCAGGAACTTCTATATGCTGTGTGTGCAGCCCTAAAAAGAAAAATTAAATAGAAAAAGAAATAACCCATCTATTATGGGCTAAATTGTGTCTCCCTAAAAATTCATATGCTGAAGACTTGACTCCCCCTACCACCACCTCCTCAGTCCCTCAGAATGTGACCTTCTTTGGAAATAGGGCTGTTACAGAGGTAATATAGTCAAATGAGGTCATTAGAGTGGCCCCTAATCCAATATGACTTAAGAAGAGGAAATTTAGACACAGAGATGCATAGAGGGAAGAGGATATGAAGAGCCACAGGGAGAAGATGGCCATCTACAAGCCAAGGAAAGAGAGTGGGCACAGATCCTTCCCTCCCAGCCCTTGGAAGGAACCAACATTGCCAACGTCTTGTCTTCGGTCTTCCAGCCTCCAGAACTGTGACACAAGAAATTTTTGTGGTTTTAGCCACCTAGTCATAGTACTTCATTACAGCAACGCTAGCAAACTAACCCACCACCCGAGTCACTGTCAGCTGATGTCTCTGCACCTGCAGCTCTGACCTTCTCCTGTCCAGGGACCCATGTTCCTTTTCCCATCATTCTCCAGCCTCAACTGAAAGAAAAAAAAATGAATGAAAGAATATTCACCTCATCCATTAGAGTTCTGTTCTTGATAGATTGAGGGGTTTTACAAAAGAGAACACTTAAGCTGACTTTTTTCAACCCCCAAACAACTATTTTTCCCCCATTTAATCTATAACACTCACTTCATCAAAGTGCAGTCTGTGGTTGGGAATGAGGTGGGGTGGGGGGCTGAGGCACACACATACGCTCTAACATTTGTACCAGCCGGGGGTTTCAGAAAGACCAATTGGTGTATCCCCAAATGGAAGAACTTAGAGGTAATTCTGCAGAAGCATAAAGTAAATGAAGGTGAATCCATTATCTCATTTACTATGAATAGATTAAAAAATAAGTGTTTCTAATATGTCTATATGTATATGCTCAGAGAATGTCTGAAAGTAGACATTGAAAAAATTCCTCCTGGGGATCTGAGGGATCTAATGAGAAATGTATTTTTTTTTTTGCCTTTATGTGGAGCTGCACCCGCGGCATATGGAGGTTCCCAGGCTAGGGGTCTAACAGGAGCTGTAGCTGCCGGCCTACGCCACAGCCACAGCAACACAGTATCCGAACCGCGTCTGCAACCTTCACCACAGCTCACAGCAATGCCAGATCCTTAACCCACTGAGCAAGACTAGGGATCGAGTCCACAACCTCATGGTTCTTAGTCGGATTCATTAACCACTAAGCCACGAAGGGAACTCTGAGAAATGCATTTTTAATTTTATACCCCTTCTATAATTTGAAGATTTTTATCTTATGAATTTATTATTTTTTCAATTATTAGAAAATATATTATTTCTTCAATAATAGGGGTATAATCCTCAATAAATGGTAAAGGAAAATAATATCCAGTGCTGTGCTATGCACCTGACATAACTTTTACCTCATTTATACATACATACAATAACCCCATGTAACAGATACTTTTGCCCATTGCTTGAAGGAAGAAATGAGACTTGGGCAGGTTATTACTGTAAACAGGAGCTCTGTGGTTCAGGAAATCTGGATGACAGTACGTTACCTAAAAGTAACAGTTTTCTTCAATTCTAGGATTTCTCAGACCCTTTCATGTGCTCATATAAATTGTGAATGATCAAGTTCTCAACATTATTTGACCACAGAATCCTCTTCTTGAGAAGAATCTCTCAGAGATAGCACCCTTAGAGCAGGCTCTGGAAACAGCCCTACATGAACACCTGCAGAATGGTCTTTGTTGCAGTGTGACCGTAGGCACTGACTGTGGTCCCATGTTTGCCATATGGTAATAGTGTTCATCCCATGTAGGGATCCAGATATTTTGAAGGGGTTGAGGGGTTGCACTCTGGTGACTAAAAACTGACTTTGGTGGCATTTAGACACTTGTGTTCCACAGAAGTGCAGGAATCCTGGGATGTAACAAGAGCCGTGGATTTTTACTGCTTTCATATCGTCATCTATAGGCCAACTATCTAGCGAGCAACTCTAGAAATGCATGAAATGGAAGAAATCCCTGGGCACAGAAATCTAAATGTTGACATTTATATAAGAACATGAATTTCTAATGGTTATAGACAAATATAGTCATAGATTTCTATACACACACATCTTAAGATCACAAAGAAGGAAAAGAACTAAATGGAATAATTTATTTACTCATTCGTTTATTCATGCATGCAGAATTTGTGCTAGGTGCTGGGGAGAAAACAGTGACCAAGAGAGTCAAGGTCCCTGCTCTCACACAACTTCCACTCAGGGAGACCTGGATTTGTATTGACTTTGTCTCAATTTGTTCTGTGACCTGGAACAAGCTACATAAGCTTCTGAATCTGTTTCTTCCCATTTTAAACAGCCTATTTGAGGGCTTTCCTTCCTGAAAATTTAATTCCTAAAGTCACAGTTGGGGAGGAACAAGGTAGGAATCTGGTGGGGATATAGCAGAGCTGTAGCCCAGAGCAGATGTCAGAATCCAGTGGTGTAAGTAGGGGGCCCACAGAGGAGGAGGGCAAAGGGTGGAGCTGAGTCTGGCACAAGATGTCAGGCCCCAGGCGGGGTGAATCCATGTGTGTGGAGAGACAGCCTGGCATGAAGTGCCAGAAGCAAGGAGTGAGGGACGTATCCTGGTGAGAGACAGCCTGATGTGGGAAATCAAGGCCAAAGCAGAGAGAGGAGGGCTCAGGATCACATCTTTGTGGGTGGGCTGGTTGGTGTGCAAAGTCAGAGCCATCGTTAATGAGGAGAGTTAGTGCCACGTGGGGTGGTGGCCTAGAATAGGGAGTCAGACCCCAAAAGCAGGAAGAGAATGGTGTCCATGCCTGGGTGCAGGTGGGGGCTGGGGGGTAAAGATCAGATGTTGGTTACATACAAGATGCTCAATCAAACAAGCATAGAAGAGTATCAGGGCCAAGTTCCTTACTCTAGTAGAAGTGCGTTACAGCTATGCGAAGGGAGAAAACGAATTTTGTAAGAATTTGAAAACAAGTCATCAGAAACATGGAGAAAGAAGAGCTATATGCAGGCAACGTGGCTATCAGACAAGTGCGTAAATGCAGTCATGAGCCTCTTATCCAAAAGAGGAAAACTTAAAACTGTGGGATGGTGGTGGTGGGGGGGGATAAATTAAGAGGATACACACTACTGCATATAAAATAGATAACTAACAAGGACCTACTGCATAGCACAGAGAATCTACTCAATATTTTGTGATAACCTAGATGGGAAAAAAAAAGAATGGATATATGTATATGTGTAACTGATTCACTTTTCTGTATACCTGGAACGAACAGAACATTGTTAAGTCAACTCTACTGCAATAAAATTAAATAAATAAATAAATAAGAAATAAAACAAAAGATGAAAACTTACAGCTACAACAAAGACAAGTATTTCAAAGATTACTTTCTCGTTTCTAATACTTGAACTAAATAATTTCCACTGTGCCTCTTGGGGGGTTTTGGTTTGTTTGTTTGATTTTTGCTTTTTAGGGCCACTTTTGGTGGCATATGGAAGTTCCCAGGTGAGGGGTCCAATAGGAGCTGCAGCGGCCAGCCTATGCCATAGCTACAGCAACACAGGATCCAAGCTGTGTCTGCGAACTACACCACAGCTCACGGCAATGCCAGATCCTTAGCCCACTGAGCAAGGCCAGAGATCAAACCTGCATCCTCATGGTTATTAGTCAGGTTCATTACCACTGAGCCACAATGGGAACTCCCTCGTGGTTTTTAATATATATTTCTAATAATATATATATTTCAATATATAGTCAATAAACACATTATATATAAATAATATAAAAGTAAAGATAGTTTCAAAAGGGTATTAATACACAAAAATGCATATGTTGCACATTTATAGTATATATCACACATTTATATTCATATATTCTCTAGCTCCAGCCACTCATTGGGCCTAGAAGCAGTTACACCCCCTTAGCAATAGGCATACCTAAAGCCCAGATCCCAGTTTCTAAAAACAATTTTCCACTGAAAGGAATATGGTTCCTTGGGAAATGGTTAATTCCAAGACTGGGGCGGAGAAGCCCAAGATGAGTCTAGCATATCTTATTCCAGTAAGCAAAAAAGTGTTTAAGGAGTGATGGGTATATATCAAATGGGCACAGAATCCAGCATGAAATTACTCCCTGTTAACAAATGGGAAACAATTTGAGCATCAAAATAAATGAGGCTTATAAAATATTATACTTAAATGAAATAGGAAATCTACTGAATCTGAAACTCTGGGGGTGTGGCCCAGCAATCTGTGTCTGTAATCCTGTTGAGGGTAATTCTCGCAAAGAGAGTGTATCAGGTTTGCAGTCAGCTAGCAAATGGTAAGAGATTAAATGCTGGTTTTTCCAAGTAATAGGATATTCCTTTGTTAATGCTTAGGAGAAATCTCATGGCTTTAAAGATGGCCAGATAGTCAGCTAAGTATGCTAAAATTCATAAGGAGCCTCTATTTTTGTCATCTGTGAAACTACCATTCTGTTTTATTCATTTATTTAAACAAATTTTTAATGGATTTATATCCAGAAGCATCAAGAAGTTCTGACATCCCTTTTACTTCCCAACCATCTGGACTGTGACCCCAACAGGGAGTTAAGTACACAGAAATCTGCTTACCTTACCTCCTATGACAATGATGACAAGGTCAATCTCAACTTCCCCACCTGTTATACCTTAGAAAGGAGCCTCTGAGTTTCTCCACTGGAAAACCTCTCAGTGGCGTTTGATCCCCCTTTATCAGTGAAAACTCTATTACTAACAGAGAAACCCTTGCACTCACCTGTGTGTATATCTACACAACTCTACAGTCCTGTTTCCACCTGGTTAATGGAGGGCAGGGAGAAAGATATCAAAAAAGCTTTCCTGGGCCAAGAGGAAGTTACCAGGTTAATCACCTTTTTTGATGCCTCCCCTCTTCTCCTGCTTTCCTCTGCTCTCAGTGTTTTGTTGTTGTTTTTGCCACACCTGCAGCATGTGGAAGTTCCCAGGTCAGGGATCAAACCCATGCCACAGCAGTGACCCGAGCCACTAAAGTGACAACACCAGATCCTTAACCTGCTGCACCACAGGAGAACTCCCTGCTCTCCATACGTTTGTCCTTCAGGTGCCTCCTTCCTGCCTTGGACAGAGCCAGGTGTTAGGAATAGGATCTCACAGGCTGATTGCTTCAGGGAGGGAAGTGAGTCACTTAGCACTAGCGGAAGTTTGTTGCTTAGATGAAACTGAAACGTGTGTGGAAGATGCAGAACTCTGATTAATGTAACCCTGAGTTCATCTCTCTGTGCCTCAGAAGGTGATAGAAAAGGAACCCTCCAATTCCTTTTTAGTTTTAAATTTACTCCGGCAGCTGCTTCAGAGAACCTCAATTCCTCTCTTCATCTCTACTGACTTGTTCCTTTTACATTTCTTTCCCCATTTCCTTCTCTTTATTTTCTTTTACCAACACCCCTCCGGAAGTCTGAGCTGACGGGCACAGGTGTGTGGTTAAGAGTGAAAGAAAAGAGAATTGGTTAACTATGAGTTAAGAAAGTTAGTGTGGCAAAGAGTTTAATTTTATTCTTTTCCTCCTAGAAACCCTGATTCAAGTGAAAGGCAAATCCAGAATTTATAGCAACTAGACAAGTGTTTCAGCCAAAAAACACTAGTTCCATGTAACTACTACTTCTAAAAATCATAGTGTGAAATCTGAAGCTTACACGTGGCAAGATGAGTTGATATTTTCAACACCCTTCATAAAATAGCCCTATGATTTCTACTTTAACAAGACAGTATTCTAAATCTTGAATCTCTCAATTTAGTGTAATTATTTTAGATAAAACATTGACACAAACATCAGTTATCTACTGTTGCATTACAGGCCACTCCCAAACTTAGTGATTTAAAACACAACCACTGTTTATTTGCTCAAAACCAGGTAATTTGGGCAAGACTCAGAAGTGATGATTTCATTCCACATGATTGTTTAGTCATCTGGAAGTTGGACAGGAGCGGCAAGGACCCTAGATGGCCTTTCTCACGTGTCTGGGATCTCAGCTGAGATGACCAGAAAGAACAAGTTGGCTGGACCTCTCTCTACCTAACAGTCTTTTCTCCTCTAGGACTTTCCCCTGCTTGAAGATTTCCTAACAGAATAACCTTGCCTTCTTCACATTCAGGCTGTTTCTAAGACAGCAACTGTGTAAGCTGCAAGACCTCTTAAACTCTAAGACCATCATTTGCTTAGTGTCACTTTTACCACATTTTCTTGGTCAAAATCATAAGGCATGTCCAGATGCAATGTTGGAGGGACCTACAAAAAGGCATGAATTCAAGCAGGCAAAATTCACTGGGGCTGTGAGGTTTAATTTTATGTGTCAACCAAGCAGGCCGTGGGACCCAGTTATTGGTCAAACATTACTCTAGATGGTTCTGTAAAGGTTTTTTTTTATGAGATTAATGTTTTAATATGCAGACTTTGAGCAAAGTTGATTACCCTTATCCAAGAAGTTGAGGCCTCAATAGAAAAAAGCACTGACCTCCACTGAAGAAGGAATTCTGGCAGCAGACTGCCTTTAGACTCAAAGTGCAGCATCACTGCCTTCCCAGCCAGCCTTCCTAAAAGCTTAGGAGCCTACCCTACAGAGTTTGGACTTGATAACCTCAATGATGAGTCAGTTCTTTAAAATAATGTGTGTGTATGTGTGTGTAATATTGCTTCTGCTTCTAGCAAACCTTGGCTAATACAAGGCCATCTTGCAATAAATGCCATGCATTTTCCAGATAAGGACTGTAATCCTCAGAAAACTTAATAATAGTGTGTGATACTCAAGGAGTTTGTGGTCTGGTTAGAGAGCAGATAGATAAAAATTTAGAGCACCATGGGAGTTCACTCTGGTGCAGGAGGTTAAGGATCTGGCATTGTCACTGCAGACAATGCCAGACAATGTCACTGGCTTGGATGGCTACTGTGACACAGGTTTGATACCTGGCCCAGGAACTTCCCACATGCCACAGGTGCAGCCAAAACACAAAAGTTAGAGCACACAAAAGATAATGCAGAAATCACTAGCTGATAAATGATTTACTCTACAAGTGTAAATTCTACCTAGCTGAGGAATGTTGGACAAAAAGACCAGTTAAGGAAACTTGCCAGCCTGAGTGAAGCCATAAAAGAGCATAAATGTATAACCAAGTCAGGCTGTCAGCAGTTTTCTCAATAAGGATAACATATCTTATGACTGGTAATAAAACCTAGGAGAGATCACATTGTCATGTCTGACATTTGCCATATAATCTTCAGCCTACCATTCTCTGACTCAAATATATGCCTTATTTTGAAGTCTCAAACATCAAAATTAAAATTAATGCTAGAGTAATTAGATGTATTAGTTTTCTACAGCTGTTGTAACAAAGTACTGCAAACAGAGCGGCTTGACAAAACTCATTGTCTCACAGTTCTGGGGCCTTAGAAGTCCAAGATCAAGTTACTAATAGGACCATGTTCCCTCCCTCGGAAAGTGCTAGGGAAGAATCTGCTCCAACCCACTCTCCAACTTCTGGTGGTCTGCGGGCATCTTTGGCGTCCCTTGACTTATAGACATGTCATCACCTCAGTCTGTGCCTTTCTGTTTACATGACATTCTCCCTGTGTGTCTTTGTCCAAATGTCCTCTTTTTGTAAGGAATACAGTCATACTGGATTGGGGTCTACTGTACTCCATTATGACTTCATGTTAACTAAACTAACTATATCTACAACAACCCTCAACTCATAACAGCTAGAGTACTAATAATTTAAAATCTAAGATTGTTTTTTTCTTTCTAGGGTTGCAACTGTGGCCTAAGGAAGTTCCCAGTCTGGGGCAAAATCGAAGCTGTAGTCCTGGCCTACACCACAGCCACAGAAGCTCTGAATCCAAGCCACCCCTGCAACCTATACCACAGCTCATGGCAAGACCGGACCCTTAGCCCACTGAGCGAGGCCAGGGATCAAACCCACATCCTCATGGATACTAGTCAGTCTCATTTCTGCTGAGCCACAACGGGAACTACTAAGATTTTTAAAAATAACGCAAACTCTTCTATAGCAATGCTTGTGATCTAATTTGCTATTTGGGTTAAGGAAGCTTTTTTAAAGATGTGAACCTCGTATTTTGGCTCACAAGTTGTGTTTCCACGCTTTGTCACTAGAGGGTAGCACCATTGCAGTTGTTTTTCCTGTTAAGCCTATCCCACAGTAGCTTCAGGACTCAGCCATTCATCCCTAATGGAGGCACATCGGACATGAAGACACATTTCTGGGGAGAGGGAGTGGAGAATGTCTATGCTAGGAAGAATAGTGTCCTGGTTAATCCCTGTCCAGGTGATTCTCTCCTGGATTCTGCTCTGTACTAAATGTCTGTGTCTCCTCAAAATCCACATGTTAAAGCTCTAATCCCCAGTGTGGTGGTTATTTGGAAGCGAGCCCTTTGGGAGGCAATTAAGTCATCAGGGTGGAGTCTTAATGATGGAATTAACAACCTTATAAAAAAGAGATCTGTTTCTCCCACCAGGAAGTGGGCTTTTACCAGGCACCAGTTCTGCTGGAACCCTGATCTTGGACTTTCCAAACTCCAGAATTGTGAGAAATAAACATTTGCAATTTAAGGCACCCAGTTTATGGTGTTCTTTTACAGCATCCCAAACTGAATAAGATGATTTCTGACAGAATCAAATCACTGGAGATATTGGAACAGAAGCCAAAGTCTTGGGAGTTCCCTGGTGGCTCAGTGGGTTAAGGATCCAGCATTGTCTCTCTATAATACGGGTTCAATCCTTGGCCCAGGAACTTCTGCAGGCTGTAGGTGCAGCCAAAAAAAAGGAAGCCAAAATCTCTTCCTCTGAATGGGACATCTGTGTAGAAAGCAGTGCTGGGAGACAGATGGTCTTAAGAAAACCAGTCCTTCTAAGAAAGAACTGGGCCATTCACTATGCAGTAGTGTCATGTCAGCAGTGGAAAAAGCCCTCTCTCCTGGTGTCAGGAAAATTATATTCCATCATGGGCATAGCCCCTAATTGACAGCATGACCTTGGGCAAGTCACTAACTCTGGTCTCAGAATCCTCACCTGCAGACAGCCTTTTAGGACCTATTTTCTCTAAATAATATCTTCCTTTGATTTTTCTCTCTTCGTCCTGCTCCTATAACTCCCCTTTCAATGCTGCCGGTTGAGAAGGACTCCTTAGGTGATGCAATGGAGACAAAAGAAGTACGGTTATATGTGGGGGATTATAATATAGGAAGAAGGGAGCATTATGTGGAGATAATTGGGGGACTAAACAGCACATGATCCAGTGCTGCTCTGGTCTCCATGCTGAGCTGTGAGAATTTACAGACAGAAGAGTGTGGGATGCAGCAGCAGAAAAAGAAAAAGAAAAAGAAAAAGAAAGCTTCAAAAGGCGCTTTAAAGATTTCCAGAAGTTAAGCTGCAAGGAGCAGGAGGGGAGGGAGGATGGTTATTACTACATAGGGAAATTAAAACACAGGTCCTAGGAAACAGGGAACAAGTCAGCACGAGTGGCACAAGTGTTGTGCTGGACGATATGGGAGCATAAAAGTACATACTGAATTAACTCAAAGGGATTTTATTTTATTTAGGTACCATGATAATTTAGATTTGATCTGAAAGGCCAAGGGAACCTGGGTCAGTTTCTGAGCAGGCGAGAGAGAGCTGTTCCATCCTCAACTGCTAAGCCCTTTGTTTACCTGGCTGAGCTTATGCCTGTGTTTTAGAGCCTGTGTGTATTTTGGCTTCAAACAGAAATTATCAAGTAGGGGATTATATTGGGCTCCACCCCCAGCTTCTTACAAAAAATCTTTAATCCTCCCTTCGGGACGTTTAAAAACAGGCAGAACAGCTCCAGTCCAGGAAAGGAACCAGATAAGAGGCACTTTCTTGCCTCCATTGTAACACTTTGCATTAGTCACGGCAATTCCTCCCACAACTCCTACACACACTGCACAAAGATGTCTTGTCCCTGCTTTAAACTATTGAAGGCTAAGGAATGCTAACATCCAAGCTCAGAGATGTTGGATTATCTTTAAAAGACAATGACATAGAATGCATTGGATAGCACTTAATATCTATAAAAATTGAGCAGTCTCACCAGATAGGAAATGTATGGAGGAAAAGGGCAGGATTATATCAAGTTCAGGAGTTTTTACCTTTAGAAGGAAATATATTTAATATCTTAAGAGCTAAAGAATAATAAAATCCCATTAAATGACATGACAACCTGGGCGGGGGTTGCAGATTTTCATGAGTAGGCAGAAAAGACAGCTAATTTTAAGTTATGACTCCAGCTGGGGAGGGTGCCTTTCCTGTGCTGTGGGAAACTGGGACACAGTCTTTGTGGAGGATGTGAGGCAGTGACTCTAAATCACAGGATCCAGCTTGTGCCATCAGGGTCACCGTCAAGAATCCTATCCCATTCAATATCTGGGACAAGCAGACTAGGAGTTCCCAGCCATTGCCCGTCATAAACAAATCCTTTCCTTAACAGTATGCCTCTTTTAGCATGGAAAGACTTCCAGTTAAGTACAGAAATGTTTAAGAGACTCAAAGTCATAATGTTTATATCTGTGCATTAAGGAATTGTGCATGTCGCATTTTAGGTATTTATATATATACATATATTTTTTTAGCTGCATCTGTGGCATATGGAAGTTTTCAAGCCAAGGTTCAAATCCAAGCCACAGCTGCAACCTACACCATAGCTCAGCAACGCTGGATCTTTAACCCACTGCACCATACCCAAGCCTTAGCAGCAACCCAAACTGCTGCAGAGACAATGCCAGATCCTTAACCCACTGCACCACAGCAGGAACTCCAGGTATTTACAGTTTTAAAAATAATCTTATCTCGGAGTTCTGTCATGGTGCAGGGGAAATGAATCCTATTAGGAACCAAGAGATTGCAGGTTCCATTCCTGGCCTCACTCAGTGGGTTGAGGATCTGGCGTTGCCATGAGCTGTGGTGTAGGGTCACAGACGCGGCTCAGATCCTGCGTTGCTGAGGCTGTGGCGTAGGCTGGCAGCTATAGCTCCGATTAGACCCCTAGCCTGGGAACTTCCATATGACGCATCCAAATGCCGTGGGTGTGGCTTTAAAAGGACAAAAGACATAAGAAAAATAAAAAAAATAAAAATAATCTTATCTCTGCAGATTAGTCTTATAAGTTCAGTTTATAAATGTGCAGTTGACTAACAAATTTACACGTGTGAGTGTAAGTTGAAATCTAAGTTTATGCAGTATTGGAATATTTTTAAAAAACTTGTTTCACCACATTAATATGTTTAATAAATTAGATTCATAATAATAACAACTTAAGATTTGTTAGTTAATTGAAGTACTTAAGAAGAATATAGGAGTTCCCCTTATGGCTCAGTGGGTTAAGAACCCAGTATAGTGTCCCTGAGGATACATGTTCTATCCCTGGCCTCACTCAGTGGAATAAGGATCCAGCATTACTGCAAGCTGTGGCCTAGGTCACAGATGAAGCTTGGATCCAGTGTTACTGCAGCTGTGGTGTAGGCCAGCAGCTGCAGCTCCCATTCGACCCTGGCCTGGGAACTTCCATATGCTGCAGGTGTGGCCCTAAAAAGAAAGAGAAAAAAATGAATATAAAAAATATTTAGGAGTTCCCACTGAGGCACAGTGGGTTAAGAAACTGACTGCAGCAGCTCAGGTCACTGCAGAGTCCCAGGTTTGATCCCAACCCAGCACAGTAGATTAAAGGATCCAGTGGTGTTGCCACAGCTGTGGCATAGGCTGCAGCTGCAGCTCAGATTTGATCCCCGACCCAGGAACTTCCATATGCCACGGGTGCAGTCATAAAAATTTTTTTGAAATATTTAATTCACAAATACTGTGTAAGCTGTTTAAAGGGAGGTCTAATCGTCTAAGTTTAAAATTGTGCCCAAACATTAAAACTGTGTTAAAATTTATTAGACTTAAAACTGAGTGTTTTAAGTCAAACTTAAGACTGAGTGTTACAATTTGTTAGACTTAAAAATAGAATAATAGTCATAAAATGAACTTAAAAGTATAAGAATGGCTTACATTTTTTTCGCTTTTGCTGGTTTGGCCCAGAAACCCAATTTCTGTACATCTTTTGAAGCACTTCTCCAAGCATAAAGAAAAGATCTCCCTTGACTGACATTTATTTAGGGGAAATTCTTTTCTATTGTTTCATGCACATCTCATATTCTCCCAGTTTTCTCCATCTGGAATTCACATTAAACAGAACACAGAATTTCTGGATCTGTTCTCCGTGTGTACAAATGTTTCTTTCATACTTTTTAATATTTTGACTCTTTGTACTTGGGAGAACTCCTGACATCTCAGCCTTTATTTTCATTGTTCCTTTGTCCCTAGTGGCTCCTACACCACCTAATTAATACACATCCAAGATACAATCAACACAAGCTTGATTATTGAGCCCTAGGATGACAAAATGATGAGGAGGACCTTGGGACAGTCATAACCTGATCTCCCATTTCCACAATGAGCTGGAAGTTAACTGCCATCGAGAGGTTGCCACTTCCCCAGCAAAGATGATTAGAAATCACAGAAATCTCCGAGGAGCTAGTATCCCATCAACGGCCAATACTGATATTGCATCAGGTTCTTTAAAGAGTTTCTTTACTTTGGTCCTGGCAAAGGGAACATGGGATGCCCATGAAGGGGTCTGGCAAAAGCTCAGGAATCAAGACTGCAAGTTTTTAGAAGAGCTGAGATAAAACACCAACAAAAGTTAGGGAGGGCGCCCTTCCTCCATCCCGTCCTTGGTGAAGGCTTCCATAAAATCATAATAATGGCGTTCAAGGTATTGCTCATTGCAGGGACTAGAGGCAGACAGCCCCAGACTGTGGACTTAGACCCTTACCAGAAGTTTCTCCTCAGAGAATTCACTGGATTGCATCTCACTTGAATTCTGTATTTGCAGAGACTGTAGACATGGACATTTCTGCTCTCTCATAAAGACTGGTAGTATGTTCACACTTACAGTTTTCAAAATGCCAGCCTTAATCTGGTTCATGGTAATTATTCCCAGAGTTCCTGCTCAGGCCTAGGTACCAGCAATGCCATTTTCACATAACTGCAGCTGACAACTCACTCTTTGGAAATACAAACTTGCCAAAATTGTAGAAACTTTCTGGGCTGGGAAAAACCTCCAAGATAGAGGGCACACATGGGGCAGAATGTCATGAGCATCTGGGTACCACAGTGTGTGGGCACTTCATTTGCCAGAAATGCATTAAGGTATTGCATTGTTCCACGACAGTTCTTTTTCAACTCTATGTAAAAAGAAGAAAAAAGAAAAAAAAGTTTCCAGTTCTTTGGCCTAAAGAATCCACTCACCTCCCTCTTCAGTGTCAAGTGATAGGACCAGACTGGGGCAGCTTTCTGGATTTGTCAGCACTTTTGAAACACCAAAGAGCTCTGGGTTTTAATTGCCCATGTGTCACATCCAGCTACCCACTAGACAGTCTCTTCTTCTCCATGTTCAAGTCAACCATCATGGGCTCCTGCAGCCCTCCTCTTTTTTTTTTTTTTTTTTTTTTTTTTTTTTGCACTGCATCTGCAGTATATGGAGGATCCCAGGCTAGGGATCAAATTGGAGCTGCAACTGCCGGCCTATCCGAGGTGTGTCTGTGATCTACACCACAGCTCACGGCAACGCCAGATCCTTAACCCACTGAGTGAGGCCAGGGATTGAACCTGCAACCTCGCGGTTCTTAGATTCGTTTCCACTGCACCACGATGGGAACTCCCCTTGCTCACCTTTTCTATCACAGCAGAGACTGGCCTTTCTCACGTTGTACTAAAATAGCTTCGGATTTTGTCTTAGAGACTCTAGGTTTATAAAATGTGACAGAAAGACAGGATCCCGTGATTCGTCCAATCCAGTTCCCTCGCTTCAGAGAGAAAGAGGTAGCCAGAGTTAAAACCCTAGAGGCTGGTTAATGGTAGAGCCAGAATTAGAAACAAGATTTATTGACTCTCCAATGGGGGCTACTCTGTCCACTGACGAGGTTAAGAGCTCTGACTTTTTACCCAGATATTCCATAAAAGACTTTTCCTTGTTTTAACCCTTCAGTTATTTCAGCAGAGGGCATGGCATGGTGGCCATATTATTCTGTGTGATGACTTTTTACTCTATAGATAACATCATAGCTCCTTTCTCAAATGCTCATGGCTTTGCCACAGTGTGTCCTTTTGCAACCACAGATCAGCCCTTTTATCTTCTCTGAATGAATGCACAACTCAGGATGACTTCTGGCTTGCTTTTCCCAGAGGAAGATGCAGGCGCTACAGACAGATGTCTCACAAAAAGGCATTTCAGTGTCACAGAGCTTCTTCTTCATGACATCAAGGTGGGGTGCAGTTAAATAACGAAAACAAAGACCTGAGGTGTCTGAACCAAGGTCTGTGCATTCATTTATTTCTCATTGAAGCAACAAGATAAACAAGTGTAATCCCATCTCTAATGAGTTACAAATGGTAGCAAGACAGGAACCTTGCAGATATATATCTATAAGGCAAATAAAACAAGTATTTTTCATAGTGTGGGCATCGAATTAGATGACCAGGGAAGAGCCACTCCAAGCCCCAAACACCATGATTGACGTATTATCATTCAAAGTATTTTCAAACCCCAAAATAAAACATTTAAGTTCAAATACTTCAGCAAAATTGGAAATACAGTGTCCCAAAAATCATTTCTTAGCTTGTTGTTCTCAAACAAAAGGTGAAAAAAAAACCTTGATTAAAAATATTGAAAAAAGAATAATTTTATCCAGAAAGACTAGGTGCCCATCACAGTCACATCTCTTCTTCCGATTCTTGTTCTCGTTCAGCATTTTTCAGGAGTCCAACTTCTGAGGAGAAGAACCTCTTAAATCGAGATTTAACCAACCTGAGGAGAATGAAAGGCATCCCCTGTTATGCTGATTAAAATTAAAACCCAAAGCAATAGGTAGCTACAAAACAACAAACTCCGAATTACCTGTTCAGATGGAAGAGGTCCCTCCCCAAAATAAGTCACTTTTATTTGGCTTTGGATTTACTGGAAAATGTTTTGTGGATGAAGGCAGCATATAAGTAAACAGGTACAATATAACTCTTAAATGTGTACCATGACTGTTTTTATCAAGTCCATAACTTATGACTAATCATTTCTAAAGCAATCATGAGAAACTCTGCGCTGTAGCAAGTCCAGAGGAAAGAGAGTTCAGTTGTGTGTCACAAAAAGGAGCCCTCTCCTGGGAAGGAAGTGTGTGAAGGCACCTGCCTCCTCTTGTCAAGCCCCAAGTCAAGCCTCAGCTGTACTGCAGTTCTTACTGTGTCTTCAAAGGAGTACTTTTGTGCTGCCACAGGCTACCCAACTGTATGTGATGGTCTACAATGAATTAAGAAGTCAAAAGAAGTGACCTCAACTTTTGTAACTATTTTCATAGATAAGAGAATCTGTAGGTCTGGGGACATTATAATTTTTGACATTGGAAGAGGTGAAGCTTCTTAGCAGCAGAAACTCAGTAGGCTTTCCACTTCTCTGATGAAGTAGGAACTAGTCAAAGCTTTTCCTGTGCATGATTATTATAAAGATACTTGCTGTGACCATGTCCATAAAGCAAGTCAACTTCCAGGAATACGCAGGAATATACAAACAAAATGATAAACCAAATCATCAAAATCATTCTCATTTTATGAAAAACATCACCAGCCTATGTGTATCCTTACACATTTTCTGCCTTTCTTCTTCCAGTGAAGGTTCAGCCCACCCCTCTTGATATGCAATGCCTTTACTTGTTCTCTGAATCCCACTACAGTATGGGTTTCATAAGATCAGAGACTTTATCTTATTTACTGCCATGAACTTAGCCAGAGTCTAAAACAATGTCAGTACACAATAGTGGCTCACCACACATTTGATGAATCAACGAGATCTGTAGCAATGTGCCAGGAGTTCACATCACTCATCTCTTCAGAGGTAATTCTCCAGTCACTTCCAACTCAGCATGAATTCCTCCAATACACAACAATTGAGCAGTAACATCTATTGACTCCTCAAGAGCCAAGGAAAACCGCTCCAAGTCAACTACCTTGATAAAATTGACCATTGACGCTACAGATGTTCTCAACTCTTTTTGTTTTTGTGAAAGGCTAACAGTCTGGAGTAAGCTGATAACTGGGACAGTGTGCAATTTTTAAACCTACATAGCTATCTCTACATTGCACACCTGAACACATACTAAATGAAAGGGATTAAATAGTGAATTCATTCATTAGATTCATTCCTAGCAACTCTTGTGAAAAATAAAACAAAGCATTGTCTACTTATGACAAATTAATTGTTAACACAGACCCTAGTCACGCCTCCTGTGTCCGACACCTCCTCTCTGGATTGTGTCTGCTGTTGCTACAAGCCACCAAGTTGAGGCATATTCAGAGCTACCTGTATCCTGAAGCCCTTGGTATTGGCACATGCATAAATGGCCACTGGGGACAGACTGAGAGGTGGAATAATCAAGAGGAAGTGCAAATAATTGCTGGTTCCTGGAATGACGCAAATCCAGGGAATTAAGATCGGGGTGTGTCTGTGTTTTTGCTCCCATGTGTTCTCTTCAATTTATATAAGAACAGAGCTGATATTGTGGGTGTATTTCCACATTTCTCTCTGGAAATAAAACTCTCAGAAGGCAAACTATCATATGCCTAGAGTTTGGTCATCTCTATTTTATTTTTCAAAATGGCTCACATGAATCATTGCTAGGAAAATCAACCTGAAAGTGGGCAATATTTCTCTGTTCACAGCAAGGGGATTTTGAAATAGTTCTGTACAACAGTGGTGTTTCTATATGAAATATAGAGAAATATAAGCTAAGATTTCCACAGGTATTCCACTCCTGGGCACATATCTGAAGAAAACCATACTTTGAAAATATAGGTTCACCCCAATGTTCATTACAGCACTATTTACATTAGTCAAGACTTGGAAGCAACCTAAATGTCCATCAACAGAGGACTAGATAAAGAGGTGGTGTGTGTGTGTGTGTGTGTGTGTGTGTGTGTAATGGAATATCACTCAGTCATAAAAAAGAATGAAATAATGTCATTTGCAGCAGCACAGATAAATCTAGAAATTATCATACTAAGAAGCCAGACAGAGAAAAATATCACATGAAGTTACTAATATGTGGAATCTAATTTAAGAAATAATACAAAAGAACTTACAAAACAGAAACAGACTTAAAGATTTTGAAACCAAATTTATGATTACCAACAGGGAAATGTGAGGTGGAAGAGGTAAGTTAGGGGACAGGGAGTGATCTATACACACTACTATATATAAAGTAGGTAGGTAACAAGGACCTACTCTATCATACAGGGTAATATACTCAATATTGTGTAATCTGAAAAGGAATGTATATATGTACACCCGCTGTGCACCTGAAACCAATGCAACTTTCCAAGTCAATTATACTTAAATGAAATTTACTTTTTTAAAAAATAAGATTTCCAAACAAGTCTCTCCTATAAGCTGTCACATTAAGAACTCTGGACATGGGACTAGATGAAGCAATATTTGCACCATTATTCTAGAAAGCTAGGAAGTACAGCTTCATTTTTCAGAGATTTGGGGACAGTAGTTCCATAACCCAGTTTTGTTTCCATGGTGATCTCTGTGCTTTGTCAAGTAGATTCTGATATAATATTCTCAAAACCCATCACCCAATGGACTGAATTACAATCCATTTCACAGTCAAACCCTGAAAAACAGATTTTTAAAGCTCTTTATGATGAAAGTATTGTACTGTCCTGCACATTACCTCACTGAAAGTCAGTACTGTATTTTTAATCCACTGCTTAAGTTTATACTAAAATATATCTTAATATGAGCTCTTGGTCTTATATTTCAAAAGAAGTATGAAAGCAAAACTAAAAAGCACATAAAACATGATTTCTAAACAAATGAAGCCTATTTGTATAGCTCTGAAACAGATCTGTTGAAATATAAGTGTTTATTGAGTGACATATATGTTTGACAGTAAGCTGAGAGCTGTAAGTGAGGGAAAGGGAGGATGGAAAGAAGGAAGGAACAAAGGGAGGGAGGAAGGAAGGAAGGAAGGAAGGAAGGAAGGAAGGAAGGAAGGAAGGAAGGAAAGAAGCAAGGAATTACAAGCCAATATCACTGATGAACACAGATGCAAAAATCCTCAACACAATACTGGAAAACTGAATTCAAGAATATATTAAAAGACAAGTTGGGGGGTTGGGGAATGCACTGAGAGTTTGGGATGGAAATGCTATAAAATTTGGTTGTGATAATTTCTGTACACCTATAAATGAAATAAAATTAAGTAATTAAAAAAATTAAAATTAAATTAAATTTAAAAATACATTAAAAGGATCATATACCCTGAATACGTAGGATTTATTCCAGGGATGCAAGGGTGGTTCAACATCCATAAGTCAATCAATGTGATATCACATTAACAAAAAGAGGGATAAAAATCATAGGATTATCTCAGAGTACAGAAAAAGTATTTGACAAAATTCAACGTCATTTAGATAAAAACTCTCAACAAATTGGGTTTAGACAGAACATACCTTAACATAATAAAGGCCAAGACAAGCTCACAGCTAACATCATATTCAATGGTAAAATCCTGAAAATTTTTTCCTTAAAGTCAGGAACACAACAATGATGCTCATTCTTGTCATTTTTAGTCAACACAGTATTATAAATCCCAGCCAGAGAGTTTAGGCAGAGAAGAGGAACAAAAGGCATCCAAATTGAAAAGGAAGAATTAAAACTATAACTATTTTCAGATGACATGATATTAGATATAGAAAACCCTAAAGATTCCACCAAAAAACTGTTAGAACTAATAAACAAATTTAGTAAAGTTGCAGGGCACAAAATCAACATGCAAAAATGTGTTCCATTTTTAATATGTTAACAATGAACTATAGAAAAATCCCATTTATAATTGCATCAAAAATAATTAACTATGAGCAAATTTAATCAAGAATATGAAAGATCTATGCACTGAAAACCATAAGACTCTGGTGAAAGAAACTGAAGAAAGTTTTTTGGAATGATGGAAAGATATTCCATGCTTATAGATAAGAAGAATTAATATTGTTAAAAGGTACACATTACTCAAAGCAGTCTATGGATTCAGTGCAATCCCTGCCAAATTCCAAAGGCATTTTTCACAAAAGTAGAACAAACAATCCTAAAATTTGTATGGAACCACAAAGATCCTGAGTAGCCAAATCAATCTTGAAAAAGAAGAACTAAGCTGGGAGGCAAATCAGGCAAATCAGGGGGAATAATGCTCCCTGATTTCAGACTAAATGACAAAGCCATAGTAATCAAAACAGTATGGTGTTGACATAAGAATAGACACATAGATCAATGGACCAGAATAGAGGGCCTAAAAATAAACCCACACATATATGCTCTATTAATTTATGACAAAGGATACAAGAATATAAAGTGGGGAGAGGCAAGTCTTTTCAAAAATGTCCAGGGAAAACTGAACAGTCACATGTGAAAGAATGAAACTCTACCACTCTCTTACAACATACACAAAAATTAACCCAAAATGGATTAAAGTTTTGAATGTAAGACTAAAACCATAAAAATCCTAGGAGAATACAGAGGTGGTAAGCTCCTTGACATTGGCCTTGATGGTATTTTTTGGATCTGACTCCAAAGGCAATGGCAACAAAAGCAAAACTGAACAAATAGGACTACATACAACTAGAAAGCTACTGCACAGTGAAGGAAACCATCAACAAAATAAAATGGAAATTTACTGAATGGAAGAAGAAATTAATAAATTATATGTGATAAAGGTTAATATCCAAAATATATGTAGAATTCATACAGCCTAAAAACAAACAACAAAAATTCCAGTTTAAAAATAGAGAATTTGAATAGGTGTATTTCCAAAGAAGACATATAAATGACTATAAAAGGCACATTAGGGAGTTCCTGTTGTAGCTCAGTTAGTTATGAACCTGACTAGCAACCATGAGGATGCAGTTTCAATCCCTGGCCTTGCTCAGTGGGTTAAGGATCCGGCACTGCTCTGAGCTGTGGTATGGGTGGCAGATGCAGCTTAGATACCCTGTTGCTGTGGTGTAGGCACACGCCAGCAGCTCCAATTTAACCCCTAGCCTGGGAACATCCATATGCTGCAGATGCAGCCCTAAAAAGAAAAAATAATTACATTAAATTAATAAATTTAAAAAATTAAAAATGCATATTAAAAGATGCTCATCAGTATTACTAATCATTAGGGAAATGCAAAATCCCCAGTGAAATATCACCTCACACCTGCAGGATGGCTATTATCAAAAGGACAAGAAATAAACACTGGCAAGGATACGGAGAAAAGAGACCCTCATAAACTCACCAAGGAGATACACAAGAGTATGTTAAAGGGTAATGCAAAGATTAGAAGCACAGGAGAGACACTTTTTTAGCTATTCTAACTTTAAACCAGAACTTATTCTGTTTTTTTTTTTGTTTGTTTGTTTGTTTTTGCTGAGCCAATGGCATGCAGAAGTTCCTGGGCTAGAGATCAAAACTATACCGCAGCAGCATCCCAAACTGCAGCAGTGACAACATCGAATCCTTAACCCACTGAGTCATAAGGGAACTCCTAAACCAGAATTTATTCTTTTTACTGGAAATGTTTGTGCTTGCAGCTAATTTTCTGCTATATTACCCTGTTTTGTGGAATGCTAAGAAATACCTCTTTAAACTTAAAGTTCAGAACTATTGAGTCTTGATCATTATATGCCAAAACATAGAACTTTCATAAACAAAAATCGCTAACTTACCAGGTGACAAAGGCATAAATTGCTCCAATTATGATAATGGCCAATACATAATGCCAACAAAAGCACACAGTGAGAAACATAATGTTGTCATGATCCACTGAATCCCATGCAGGACCTCCACTGAGGGGATAAAGGACAAAACCAATCTGTAATTTAAAACAAAAAGCACACATTAAAAAATTCCAGCCACATTCTCAAAGAAAGTACATTTCATAATTCTTCATTTCAAGATTAATGGTAACTGAAACATCTCCCATTATCTGAGATGCTACAGATAAGATACCTGTTGCCTGTTTCAGTAAAATAGACAGTATCTTCCAGATTATATTTTTGAAAAAAGTGTTAAGGACATTTAAAGATCAGTTTTGCGGTGTAGGCTGGCGGCTACAGCTCCGATTAGACCCCTAGCCTGGGAACCTCCACATGCCACGGGTGAGGCCCTAAAATGACAAGGGCAAAAAAAAAAAAAAAAAAGGAAAAGATCAGTTTTCCTGATCTTAGCAGAAATGCTTCAGTTTTTCACCATCAAGCATGTCCACCTTCTCCGCTGTTATTCAGCATGGTTTTAGAAGTCCTGGCCATGACAATCAGAGAAAAAAAAGGAAATGAAAGGAATACAAATTGGAAAAGTAGTAAAACTGCACTGTTTGCAGATTACATTATGCTATACTTAGAAAATCCTAAAGTCATTACTAGAAAATGGTTAGAGCTTATCAATCAAAGTTGCAGGATACAAAATTAATACACAGAAATCAACTGAATTTCTATACATTAACAATGAAAGATCAGAAAGAGAAATTAGGGAAACTATCCCATGTACCATCCCATAAAAAGAATAAAATACCTAGGAATAAACCTACCTAAAGAGACAAAAGACCTATACTCTGAAAACTATAAGACGTGAATGAAAGAAATCAAAGATAACACAAACAGATAGAAAGATATACTATGCTCTTGGATTGGAAGAATCAATATTGTCTAAATAACTATACCACCCAAGGCAATCTACAGATTCAATGCAATCCCTGTCAAATTACCAATGACATTATTCACAGAAATAGAAAAAACACTTTAAAATTTGTATAGAAATACAAAAGACCCCAAATAGCCAAAGAAATCCTAAGAAAGAAAAATGGAGCTGGAGGAATCAGGCTTCCTGATTTCAGATTATACTACAAAGCCGCAGTCATCAAGATAAGATGGTACTGGCACAAAAACAGAAATATCAATCAACAGAAGAGGACAGAAATAAACCCAGCTACCTATGGTCAGCCAATCAATGACAAAGGAGGCAAGAACATACAGTGGAAGAAAGGTAGTCTCCTCAATAAGTGGTGCTGGGAAAACTGGACAACTACATGTAAAAGAATGAAACTGGAATATTCTCTAACACCATACACAAAAATAAACTCAAAATGGATTAAAGACCTAAATGTAAGGACAGATACTATAAAACTCCTAGAGGAAAACAGGCAGAACTGACATAAATCACAGCAACATTTTATTTCATCTACCTCCTAGAATAATGGCAATAAAAACAAAAATAAACCAATGGGATCTAATTAAACTCAAAAGATTTGCACAAAGGAAACCATTAAAAAGACAAAAGACAACCCACAGAATGGGAGAAAATCTTTGCAAATGAAGCAACTGACAAGGGCCTAATCTCCACAATATACAAACACCTCATGAAGCTTTATATCAAAAAATGCAACACTATCAGGAATTCCATTGTGGCTCAGCAGTAACAAACCTGACTAGGGCGTGGGTTCAATCCCTGGCTCTGCTCAGTGGGTTAGCGTTCTGACATTTCCGTGAGTTGCAGTGTAGGTCACAGACATGGCTTGATCTGGCATTGCTGTGGCCATGGTATAGGCCAGCAGCTGCAGCTCCGATTTAACCCCTAGCCTGGGAACTTCCATGTGCCGCGGTGAGGCCCTAAAAAGACAATTTTTTTTTTTAAATACAACACTATGAAAAAATGAGCAGAAGCTCTACAAAGACATTTCTCCAAAGAAGACAGGCAGATGGCCAAATAGCACCCGAAAAGATGCTCAGCATCACTAATTATTAGAGAAATGCAAATCAAAACTACAATGAGGTATCATCACACACCAGTTAGAATGGCAATCACCAAAAAGTCTACAAACAATAAATGCTGGAGAGGACTGGAGAAAAGGGAACCCTCCTACACTGTTGGTGGGAAGGTAAATTGGTGCAATCATTATGGAGGACATTATGGAGGTTCCTTAAAAAACTAAATATAGAACTACCATATGATCCAACAAGCCCCCTTCTGGGCATATATGCAGACAAAACTATAATTAAAAAGATACATGAAATCTTATGTTCATTGTAGCACTATCCACAACAGCCAAGACATGGAAACAACCTAAATGTCCATCCCAAATGAATGAATTAAGAAGATGTGGTACATATATAAATGAATACTACTACTCAGGCATAAAAAAGAACAAAATAATGCCAGCAACATGGATGCAACTAGATTCTCACACTAAGTGAAGTAAGTCAGAAAGAGAAGGACAAATAAGACATGATATCATTTATATGTGTAATCTAAAATACGGCACAAATGAACCTATCTACAAAGCAGAAACAGACTCACAGACATACAGAACAGTTGCCAAGAAATGGGATGGATGAGGACTTTGGGGTTAGTAGATGCAGGCTATTACATTTAGAATGCATAAACAATGAGGTTCTACTGCATAGCACAGGGAACTGTATCCAGTCTCTTGGGATAAACCATGATGGAAGATACTGAGATAAAGAATGTATATATGTACACTGGGCCACTATGCTGTACAACAGAAACTGACTCAACACTATCAACTATATCCTAATAAAAAATAAATTTTAAAAATCAGTGCATATGAGCACTGAACATCATGCACATGAATGTTTATAGCATCTTTATTCATAATAGCTACATTTGGGAATAATAAAAATGCCCATCAAGAGTGTAGTGGATAGAGAGTTCCCATCGTGGTGCAGTAGAAACGAATCCGACTAGGAACCATGAGGTTGTGGTTTCGATCTCTGGCCTTGTTCAGTGGGTTATGCATCTGGCATTGCCATGAGCTGTGGTGTAGGTCACAGACGCGGCTCAGATCTGGCATTGCTGGGGCTCTGGTGTAGGCCGGAACCTGTGACTCCGATCAGACCCCTAGTCTGGGAACCTCCATATGCCACTGCAGCGGCCCTAAAAGAAAAAGAGAGTGTAGTGGATAAACAAATAGTATAATTATATCATGAAACACCATATAGCACTGAAAAAGAAGGAAATGTGGGTGAGTCTCACAAAGATAATAAAAAAAGAAACTAGGTGTTAAACAAAAATAAAAAATAAAGATCAATTTTCAAAACATGAATAAGAATCATCTTTGGGGATTGGTGGACTTTCAGAGAGAATGTGTTAGGTTTCTAAGTTGTGCAGTTTCACTCATTTATTCCTAATTAAATTAGAGTTTAGAAAAAGCTCTTTTTTTTTGGCTTTTTGTCATTTTTAGGCCCATACCTGCAGCATGTGGAGGTTCCCAGGCTAGGGGTCTAATAGGAGCTGTTGCTGCCAGCCTATGCCAGAGTCACAGCAACGCCAGATCCAAGCTATGTCTGTAACCTGCATCACAGCTCACAGCAACGCCAGATCCTTAACCCACTGAGCGAAGACAGGGATTGAACCCACAACCTAATGGTTCCTAGTCGGATTCATTTCTGCTGCGCCACCCATGGTAATATTATATTCAATAATAAAAGACTGTAAGCTTGCTTCCCCCCTAAGATCAGCAACAAGACAAAGGTCTTATTTTACCAATTCAATTCAGCATTGTGCTAGAAATTCTAGCCAGAGGAATTAGTCAAGAAAAATAAAAGGCATCCAGATTGCAAAGGAAGATGTAAAGTTATTTATTTTCACAAATGGTATGATCTTATATAAAGAAAATTCTAAAGAATCTACAAAAAAACCTGTTAGAGCTAATAAATTAATTTAGCACACTTGCAGAATACAAAATCAACAAACAAAAGTCAGCTGTATTTCTGTAAGCATGCAATGAACAATCGAAAAAATTAAATTAGGAAAACAATTCCACTGACAATAGCACTGAAAAGAATAAAGTACTTAGGAATAAATTTAATTAAGGAGGTTCAAGACTTATATACCTTGCAAACCACAAAACATTGCTGAAAGAGATCAAAGAGAATCTAAATAAATGGAAGTATATCTCATGTTCATGGACTGGAGCATTTATCATCAAGATGGCAATAACACCCAAAGCAATCTACAGATTCAGTGTGACCTCTATCAAAACCCCAGTGGTCTTTTTGCAGAAATGGAAAGCTGACCTTGAAATTTATATGTAATTGCAAGGGACAGAGTGGCCAAAACAACTTTGAAAAAGAAAAGCAAAGTTGTAAGACTTGCACTTACTGATTTCAAAACCTACTACAAAAACTACAGTAATTAAAACATTGTGGTATTAACATAATGATAGACATACAGATCAATGAAATAGAATGGAGAGTCCAGAAATAAGCCTATATACCTGTAGTAAATCAGTTTATGACAAGAGTGCCAAAGTCATTCATTGCAGAAATTATAGTCTCTTCAACAGTGGGTTCTGGGACAACTGGATATCCACTTGAAAAAAAAACTGAATTTGGACCTTTACATTACATCAAATAAAAAATTACCTCAAAATGGATCAAAGATCTAAATATGAAAACTAAAACCGTAACTCTTAGAAGAAAAGCTTCATGACATAGGGTTTGGTGCTTGGGATTTCTTATACATGACACCAACAGAACATCAAAATGAAAAACTTTAATGCATCAAAGGACACTAACAAGAAAAAAGACAACACACAGCATGGGAGAAAAATCCTTGTAAATCATATATCCAATAAGGAATTAATGTTTAGAATGTATAAAGAATTTCTCAATCTTGACAAAAATAAAAAAATAAACATTAATGGGCAAAGGACTAGAAGACTTATTTCCCAAAAGAAGGTATACAAATGCTCAATAAGCTCAAGAAAAGATTATGAATACTGTTAGTAATTAGAGAAATGCAAATCAAAATGACTATGAGATACTTCTTCACACTTCCTAGGATGATGATAATAATAATAATAATAAAGCGTTAGTAAGGACAGGGAGAAATTGGAATTCTTACGCATTACTGGTGGGAATGAATGTAAAATGGTACAGCCATCGCTTCTCAGTCTTTTGGCTAAGATCAAGTGTAGCATCTGTTCTTATCAGTTTAAAATGGTACAGCCATGTAGGAAAAAATTCAGTAGTTTCTCAACAATTTAAATGTAGAATTATCACATGGCCTGGCAATTTCATTCTAGGTACTATATAAACCCACAATAATTGAAAACAGGTATTCAGGGAAAAACATCTACACAAATGTTCATAGTAGCATTATTCACAAGAGCCAAAAGTTAAAAACAATCCAAATGTCCATCAACTGATGACAAATAAGCAAAATGTGGTATATCAATACAACAGAATATTATTCAGCCATAAAAAATAATGGCATATTAAGATATAATACAACATGGATAAACTTTGAAAACATCATGGGAAAGATACCACACACAGAAGGTAACAGATTGTATGATTCTGTTTACATGAAATACCCAGAACAGGTAAATCCATATAGACAAAAGACAGATTAGTGGTCACCAGGGGTTGGGAGGAGAGGGAAAGGGAGTAACTGGTTAATGGATCCAGGGCTTTCTTCTGGGGTGATGAAATGTTTTATAACTAAGTAGGGCGGTAGTTGCACAGCACTGTGAATATACTAAATGATGCTGAATCATACGCTTTAAAATGTATAAAATGTTGCCAGAGGGGAGAAGCTGGGGGAATGAGAAAAACAGATGAGGGAGATTAAGAGGTGTAAACTTTTAGTTACAAAAGAAATGGGTATGAACTGTACAGTGTCTGGAATATAGTCAATAATTACTTAATGTCTTTGTGTGGAGACAGATGTTAACTAGATTATCATGTTGATCATTTTGAAATGTATAGAAATATTAAATCACTATGTTGTGCTCCACGAACTAACATGGTGTTGTAGGTCAATTACACTTAAAAAAAACAAGCAAACAAACTCAGAGAAAAATAGATGAGATTTGTAGTTGCCAGAGATGGGAGATGGGGGAGAGGGAATTAGATGAGGGTAGTCCAAAGATACAAAGTTCCAGTTACAAGATAAATAAGTAATATAATGTGCAATATGATCAATATAATTGACACTGTATGTGCTATATATGAAAGTTGCTAAGAGAATAAATCCCAAGAGTTCTTATCACAAGGAAAAAAATGTTTTTCTATTTCTTTAATTTTGTTTCTATATGAGATAATGGATGTTCACTAAATTTACTGTGGTCATGATTTCATGACGTATGTAAGTTACATCACCATGCTGTACACCTTAAACTTGTACTGTGCTGTACATCAATTATTTCTCAATAAAACTGGAAGAAAATAAATAGATAAAATGGTTGTTTCTAGGTTATGTGAATTTCAATAAAAAATTAAGATAAATAGATATGGTAGGTAGATGGATTGACAGACAGGGAGATGAATAGATGTCAGTCTCAAAATCTCAATGAAATATGAAATCAAGGTAATTACATGGAAAACTACACAAATGTCTAACTATGTGTTAATTATAGTACTTAGGTGGTTTCCTTGCAATGTCCTTCAATGATGTGGGGGGTTTTCTATTTTTTTGTTTTTTTATGGCCAGATCCTTAACCCACTGACTGACGCTAGGGATTAAACCCACATCCTCACAGAGACAATGTCGGGTCCTTAACCTGATGATCCACAACAGAAGCTCCCAATGATGTGTTATTACCCTAATTTAATGTATTGCTAGCCTCATTAACCAGATGCCAAAAATGGGTGGTTTAGTGACTCGATCCTGATCATACATCTAATAAATGAATTCGTACAAGGATAAAAAAGCATTTATCTTATAATATTGAATGAAATCTTAATTTCATTTATTTTTGAAATTTCAAGTAATATGAACAAAACAAGGAAAGCCAAGATTTGGCCCTTCATCATTTGTTCCCATTTCCCATTTTAAAGGATTCCATGAGTGGAAGGAGAACCACTATTTGTACCTTCTGGAAGATGTGCCATCATGTGCCAGGCACTTTAACTTCACTCATGCACATGAACTTTATCCTCACAACATGAGGATGAGAATTCTCACCCTCACAACAACCCCAAGAAGAGAATATCATTATCTCCACATTACAGAGGGTAAAACTGGAACTCAGAGACTTCAATAACTTTGCCAATATTACAAAACAGCTGAATTGATTAAGACAGGGTCCCAAACCAGAAGTGTCTGTCTCCAAAACCTCTGTGTCCTTTCTTCTATTTCATACTCTCTTTCATCATTTAGCCTTTCTCCATGGGGCAATATGAAGCACAGTGGCCTAGACAACAGGGTTGGTTTGAGCCATCTCTGCAGTTCTGATATGGTTTGAACAATCAGTACTGAGATGATAATTGATCCCATGAAGACATGGTACCCTTAAAACACAGACTATAGACCAGTAGACCCTGAGCCACATCTAAATCACAGACATGCTTTGCATAGCCTTCACATTTTAAAAAATAATTTGAATTCATTTCCAACATTTAAAAAATTAGTGAGGAGTTCCCTTCGTGGCTCAGTGGTAATGAACCCGGCAAGTATCCCTGAGGATGTGGGTTTGATTCCTGGCCTTTCTCCATGGGTTGAGGATCCAGCATTGCTATGAGATATGGTCTAGGTCACAGATGCTGCTCAGATCCCCCATTGCTGTGGCTGTGGCATCAGCCAGGAGCTGTAGCTCTGATTCGACCCCTAGCATGGGAACATCCGTATGCCGCAGGTACAGACTTAAAAACAAAAAAATTAGAGAATTTCACCCAGATGTCTACAGTCTCAGATTATTTCTAAAATCAAAATATCAAAGTTCCCTTGTGGCTCAGTGGATTCAAAATCAGGTGTTGTCACTGCCGTGGCTCAGGCTGCTGTTTTGGTGCAGGTTCTACCCCTGGCCGAGGAACTTCCACATGCCATATGCATGGCAGAAAGGAAGACAGGAAGGTAGGAAGGAAGGAAAGAAGGAAGGAAGAAAGGAAGGGAGAAAGAGAGGGAGGGAGGGAAGGAGGAAAGGAGGAAGGGAGGGAGGAAAGGGTTACCACTGTGGCACAGTGGGTTTATAAGCCAGCTTATCCTCTGTGGCAGCACTGGTTCAATCCCCAACCTGGCACAGTGGGTTAAGGATCTGGCATTGCTGCAGCTGCAGCTTGGATTCAGTTCCTGGCCAGGAAACTTCCATATGTCACAGGTGTGGCAGAAAAGGAAAGAAAAAAACAAAAAGAAAGAAATACTAGGCAACCCCAGATCTGTGTTCCCAAGCATGAGCCGAGACATGAACTCTCCGTCAGTTCATCATCCAGGTTAGTACTTGCCTGACCAGGTGGAGCAATCCAGACAGAGATTTTTATTTTTATGCCGTGCCATGCATTTTATTTATCAACTAAGGCCACATGCATACATTTTTCTAAAACATCAGAAGCTGAAATTAGCAAGGTATTCTGTAACAACACATCCCTGCTCTTCTCTACATCCCAGGAAACAAAATACTTCTGTTGTCTCTATTTTAGAGATCAGAAAACTAAGTAATACATAAGCCTAGCCCTCAAACAGTTACAAAGATTTTGCATCATTGCTGCTGTGCCTTCCCACCAAGAGCTGAGGACTCTGCATTAGGACATGGCTGCATTCTAAAGCGATGAGAAGTCAACACCACTGACAAAAGACACATCAGTCGTCAAATTAGATGTCTTAATCTAGAAACTCCAGTTGGAGAATGCCACCCAGCTGGTTCGCCTGCTGTTTGATCACATCAGTTTTTTGCAGTGCCTCTTTATATGCTGCTGGGAAAGCTCATTCTGGAGACCAATGTGACCAAAGCCCATGTCACTGAAGACCCTGGAAGAAAGCATAACTTTCTAGAAGCTCTGTGCTCACTGGAAATGACAAGAAGGAAGCTCAAGTCATGGGGTCAACTCTCAGTTCAAGGGGCCCAGCCGTTTCAGTAAGGTTTTCAAGACCATGAGAATCTGCTTCTCACATCCCCCTCTCACATCAGCTCATGAGGTGTGACAGAGAAACTCAGTGTCAGTTAAGGGCCTTTTTCGGAGGTTGACTTTAGTGAACTATGAACTAGTTCTCAAGTTCCCACCTATCAGTCTCACCTATGTTCCTTCAATGCCATCCATAGAACCCATCTACTGCTGCTTGGGGAATGATTTGGCCCAGCCTTCCCAGAGGGAAGGGTTAGAGTTGTTATGGGTTAAATTGTGCCCTCCAAAAGAGCTTGTTGAAGTGTGTAACCCCTGACGCCTATGAACATGACCTCATTTGGAAATGGGGTCTTTGTAGATGTCGTCCAGATGAGATTAGGTCATACTGGATCAGAACTTGCTCTAAATCCAGTGATGGGTGTCCTTATAAGAAGGCCTTGTGTTATTGCAAATGGCATTATTTTGCTCATTTTTAGGGCTGAGTAGTATTCCACTGTATAAATGTACCACATCTTTTTTTCTTTGTTTTAGGGCCATACCTACAGCTGCCAGCCACAGCCACAGTCACAGCAACACAGGATCTGAGCCATGCCTGTGGCCCACACCACAGTGCTCACAGCAATGCCAGATCCCCAACCCACTGGGTGAGGCCAGGGATCAGACCTGTACCCTAGTGGATACTAGTCAGATTCATTTCTGCTGCATCACAATGGGAACTCCATTCCTCTTCGATGGACGTTTAGGTTGTTTCCATGTCTTGGGTATTGTGAATAGTGCCTCAATGAACACAGGGGTGCATGTATCTTTTTAAATTATAATTTTGTCATTATATGTGCCCAGGAGTGGGATTGCTGGATCATATATGGTAGATCTATATTTAGTTTTCTGAAAAACCTCCATACTGTTTTCCATAGTTGTACCATTTTACATTCCCACAAACAATGTAGGAGGGTTCCCTTTTCTCTACACCCTCTCCAACATTTGGATGCAACCAGAGATTATCATACTAAGTGAAATAAGTCAGAAAGAGAAAGATAAGTACCATATAATATCACTTACATGTGGAATCTAAAATGTGGCGCAAATAAACCTATCTACAAAACAGAAACAGACTCATAGACATGGAAAACAGACTGTTGGTTGCCAAGGAGGAGGAGGAAGGAGTGGGATGGACTGGGAGTTTAGGGTTAGTGGATGCAAACTACTGCATTCACATTTAGAATGGATAAACAATGAGGCCCTATTACATAGCACAGGAAACTATATCCTATGTCCTGAGATAGATCAAGATGGAAGTTAAGAAAAGGAATGGATATGTTATTTATATATATACATACATATATATACGTATATATATACACATATACACATATACACACACATACACATTCCTTTTCTCGTGTGTGTGTGTGTGTGTGTGTGTGTGTATGACCGGGTCACTTTCTCTACAGCATAAATTGGCACAACATTGTAAATACACTATACTTTAATTAAAAATAAATAAATAAAATTTTAAAAGAAGGCCATGTGAAGACATAGGCACACAGAAACATACAGGAATGACCATGGAGGCAGAGATTGGAATTATGCTGCCAACAAGCCAAGGAAAGTCAAGGATTGCTGGCAACTTGCTAGGAGGGCACATGGGATAAATTCTCCCTTTGAGCCTCCAAGAAAGAACCAACTTGTTAACACATTAATTTTTTGTTCTATCTCCCAAGACAGTGAAGCATAAATTTCCACGGTTTTAAGTCTTTCTGCCTGTGGGAATTTGTTATCGCAGGCCTAGGACACTAATACAGGAGCTAAGGCTGAGATAAGCAGAGGAGCTCACCTGTCCTAAAGCTCGAGCTAGACACAGTGGTGACTCTCAACCATCTTCCAAACCCCAACTCAAGTTCACCTTTTCCTGGAAGATTTCTCAACCCTCTTCCTATGGAATCAAAAGCATCTCCTTGGGTGGAAAGTCCTATTCTAACAACAATCTCATGAAACACTTCTATTTTTTTGTTGAGGAATCTTAAACTCACAGAATCGCTAGTCTATGGTCACGTGATTAGCATGGCAGTTCTAGAATTCAGATCCAGATCTGCCTGGCCTAGAGGCTCAGAGACTGCTCCCTCCAGGCCATAGTCACAACTGTTTTTTGGACCTTCCAAAATAAAACCTCTCCTAAATCACCTCCATCAAGTCATCATCAGTTCTACCAGTCAAAATACTTACATTTTACACCAGGAAAAGAGAAACTTTGAGCAGCCCCCACTGCTAATCTCACTGGGATCCCCTTAGAGGCTGATATTTTGAAAATTAAAGACGTGGCTGTAGGCCACTGTGAACAGAACTAATGTGGTTATAGTGAAAGCAATAGGAACGTTCCAAAGTCTTTTCAGGCTAAACCCAAGTAAATTAGGAAAGATGAAACTTAAGGCCAGATAACGCCACAACCCATTAAATCCTCCTTTAAATATAAAAGTCAGTTACCACTCTTTCATCTGCTGTCCTGATTTTCTTCCTAATGTAAAATTCCAATTAAAAAAAAAAGGCCTGAAAGAATTTTTTTCTTGCTCTATCTTGTATGCCACTTCTGAATATCTGTTTTTGATTAGTTGAAGCTTCATTAATATCACATTTAAAATGTCAGTAATGATCTTTTAATTGGCAACTAACCAAGGAATCCACCACTTATAGGTTAGTTTGAATTTCCTAGTGTTTTGTATCTTATTCTCCAATCGCTTATTTGAACACTCTAAGCCTCAACAGTGTTTGATCTACTATATCAAACCTCAGGCCACAGCTGCTCAGCTGGGTCTTTTTGTCATTTTCAAAAGAACTTTTGCCTTTCTTAAAGGTAAGGCGAGGCAGGGTTTTCATTAGAGCCTAGAAATCTGGGATCATGGGAGTCACTGGGGCAATTAGCAGAGCTGGGAGAGGCAGCAGAAGGAACTGTCTGAAGTCGTGAGGTGCAAAGGCAGCAGGCCTGTCTTCCTCACCTGCTGACTTGCTCTGACAATGAAGGATGGAAACACGGAAATGACCAAGTGCAGGATTGAGCTTTAGAAGTATTCTCCCCAGGAGTTCCCGTCGTGGCTCAGTGGTTAACGAATCAGACTAGGAACCATGAGGTTGCGGGTTCAATCCCTGGCCTTGCTCAGTGGGTTAAGGATCTGGCGTTGCCGTGAGCTGTGGTGTAGGTTGCAGACGCGGCTCGGATCCCGCGTTGCTGTGGCTGTGGCGAAGGCCGGCAGCTACAGCTCCTGTTAGACCCCTAGCCTGGGAACCTCCATATGCCGTGAGTGTGGCCCTAGAAAAGGCAAAAAGACAAAAAAAAGAAAAGAAAAAAGAAATATTCTCCCCAAAACAGAATCAGAAAACATGATTCATGGAATAAATGGGTCCGAAGGATTTTTTTTTTCCTGTTTTTAAATTTCATCATGTGGTTAGTTTTTTGAGAAAACATGCATGGTTGTAACGGGATTCAGAAAAAAAAATCATTTTTATAAGTCAGAAGGGGAGTTCCCTTTAGATTTCTCTCTTACCTAATCACTGATACATGTTATAAAAAAAATGTCAGTGTGAGCATTTGCCTCATTAAGTTCACATCTCTATACTTATGGTTTCAAGCATCCAGGTATGCCTTTTCTCTAATTTATTTGTATATTGTTTATGTTCTGGTATTAACCAAGTAGCAAGAAAAAATATGGTGAAAAGCAAATCATAATGTGTTAATATTAGCTTGAGATAGAGTTTGAGGCATAAACATTCATACACCACACAGAGCAACAAAACATGGAAGCATAATGTATTGATCTAAAAAAGTCCCTAGACTGTTCTCAGTTGTGACAGCCCACAGCTTCCTCCCTCAGATATTTACTTAATTGTTAATTATTAATGGAACACAAATTCATTTCATTCATTCTGCTCTATCTTTATTATTCCTTTCTTCAGTTCTCTCTAGGTTTCCCTTTTTGTTCTTACTTTCTAACTTCTTTATTCAAACATTTAGCTCTTTAAAATACTTGATTTAGTAAATATACATGGAATCCTGAACCCAGCAAAGTCAGAATTTACTTTCTTTCCAAATGCATGGAACATTTACTACCACTGACACTGGAGTATGTCCCAAAGGAAGACCCAACACATTTCAAAGAGAACACTTCTCTAACTACAAAGCAATTGAATTGAAAATGAATAGTAAAAAGAAAAAGAATATTTTTGGAAACGTAAAAGTGTACCCCTAAATAACTCATCAGTTCAAGAGGAAATCACATGGAAAATGAAATATATATTCTGTATTAGCAATATATAAATATAGGATATGTAAAATTTCCCAGGAGTGAAAGCTACCACCCACCAAATTTCACAGGAGGTAGCTATGTTGTAGCTTATGGAGAGAAATCTAGAGCATTAGGTATGTTTATTTAAAAATAAGAAAGATTGAAAACAAATGAACACTCAACTCCAAAAAAAGAAAAAACTAGAAAAAGAGAAGCAGGATAAAACTCCATACCATTAAAGCAAAAACTGAAAATAAGGGCAAATTGACAAATCTATAGCTACAGTATAAAATTTAACAGACTTCTATCAGAAAATGAAAGATCAGGAGTTACCATTGTGGCTCAGCAGCTCAGCAAGTTAAGAACCCAGCACAGGGTCTGTGAGGATGCGAGTTTGATCCCTGGCCTCACTCAATCTTGTTTTGCCATGTCTGTGGCTTAGGTGGCAGATGAAGCTCAGGTTTGAACCCTAGCCTGGGAACTTCCATATGCTTATTATGGCAGGTGTGGCCGTAAAAGGAAAAAAAGAAAGTGAAAGTCAATTTAATGAAAAGCAATTAGTAATACAGAATATATAAACAATATAAGTAAAGATTTGCAATAGCATGGCTTTACCCCCACACTGAGAGGAAACCATTAATTTCCTTTTAGTTTCCCTGGAACCAAACTACCAGCCACCACTATCTACCCTAGACCAGCTCTAGCCCAGCTGTGCACCTCTATTCTGAGTCTGGCCCACAGGTATGCCCTGTTTCTATTCGTGTTGTCTAATTGCAGCTAGGTATTTTTCACTCTTCTTTTATTTACTTCTCTTTTAGTTTCTTTTCTATTTTGTAAGTATTTTTAGACTTTGTCATTATCATATGTTTGAAGCAGAGGAGATACACTGAAGCATAAACTTACTGTGTCATCCGGCTCAGAAGTTATCTGTTAAATTTTTAAAAATTTATATTGGAGTTCCTATAGTGGCTCAGTTGTTAACGAATCCGACTAGGAACCATGAGGTTGCGGGTTCGATCCCTGGCCTTGCTCGGTGGGTTTCGGATCCCGCGTTGCTGTGGCTGTGGTGTAGGCCAGCAGCTATAACTTCGATTAGACCCCTAGCCTGGGAACCTCCATATGCCACAGATGCGGCCCTAGAAAAGGCAAAAAAGACAAAAAAAATTATATTTATTTTTGAATTGGCAACAATTGCACACGGTAAAACATTTGAAACAGAAGATATGGAATGCATAGTCATATCTTACATACCATTGTATTTAACTTCACAGCAGATGATAAATAATCTCACAAAATAACTTCAGTACATCTGCTGATTACCAACAATCAACTTTATCACATTATAAGATATTTGTTATGTTTTCTATATCATCTTTCCTTCAAAATAACCCCTGAATCTATCTCCCCCTCTACTAGCCTCTGCTCCAATAGCTTTCCTGCTCCTCAATATGCTGAAGTATCAGTTTCTTATCCCCTGTTTTGACTGTGACCTTGCCCTCCACCTTGCCTACCAGTGCTTTCTTATCACTCCTCACTGAAATGCAAATCCCTGAAATAACTTCATCATGCCAAGTACCTGCTCTCTAGGGACTAAAAACCTCCTCTAAGAAATCTTCCCTGATCAAATCACATTCACCCTTCATCCCAGACTTTCTTTACATCTGTATGTGTGTATTGAATTATGATTCATCAGTCTTTATGATGTATATGTTTACTGACTGGAGTACATGTTTTCAACAACGCTCCAAGATTAGGGAACTGACAGAGTAAAATGGTAAAAGAGCCATGGATTTGAAGTCAGAAAGACCCATATTTAGATCTTCCCTCCTTTACTGTGTGATCCTGGGAAAGAAGCTTGGTCTCTGAGTCTTCTTTAGCAGTAAATTGGGGATGATAATACCTAATGTCTAAGTTGTTGGGAGGACAAAATGAAATAATGTGTATGTAAAAGTCCTGAACAGTGGCTGGCATATAGTTGTTCCAACAACATACAGTAATTTGCTCCCTTTCCTGCCTTCCGTATGTTTCTCAAGCTTATTAACCATTAGGCTTTAAGCTGCTTTAGCATCAGGAACTGCTTCCAACCAAAAGTACAGACTCAAGAGTTCCTTCATAATGGATATTCAGGTGTGTGATGAAGATGCACAGCCCCCCACTTCCTTCCCTGCTGCTCTGTCACCGCTCACACCAGAGTCACTGTGCCACTCAAAGAAACATCACTTCTCAAAGGTCCACATTCTCGCTACAAGTGCATATCAGAATGAAATCTCCACGTTCTAGACCAAAACACCCACTAATCCAAGAGAAGCTTATTGGTGGAGACACCAGATGTATTAGCTGGAGGCCCAACTCACCTGCCAGAACCAGCTTCCCTGAAGCAGGACGAAGCTTGACCGCAGAAGCTCCACAGCTATATTGGTTCGTACAAAGATTTCTGTGAAGGCAACCAGTCCAGTCAAAAAGGTGACCAAGACCAGAAGTTCATGTACGTAGACGTCCAGCATTTCCCGGCCATGCGTATGGTTGTAGAAAATAAAAGCTGATGGAGGGAGAACAAATAATTTGTCTTTTTCAATGATACCAAGAGACACCTACTGTTTCTCCCCCACCCCTCCTACACACAACAAAAACACACATTTGTCCAAAATATCACATGCCTGCTGCTTCCCACAATAATGGAAACCTCTAGCATTTTTTGGAGTCATAACTCCCTCTTTAGGACGGAATCTTTGAAATCTCCTTTCCCTTCCTCAATCTTTATTCTCTTCTCCAACACATCATGAATTTTCAACTAACTACATTTCAAAGCATCTTCTGTGCAAAAGGATGAATAATAAGCATGATAAGGGCAGGGGAACAGGAATTGGGGTGAAAAGATAGATGAGACCAAGACTTGCCTTGAAATATTCAGTCCACTGTAGACAGCAAATATACACACAAATCATAAAACTGGACTTTGATGGGATGAAAAGATTCTCTGGAAGCTTCCAAGAAGCAGTAGCTAACTACATTTTTTAAACTCATGGACAGATTCCAGCTTCAAATTCATACTTTTCATTTGGGTGAGAAGGAAAAGATGTTCATTCAAAATGTGGTAACACCCTGAGATAGTGAGAATCATGCTGTTGGTTGCTGGTGCCCAACTTTTATCTCACTCTTGTTCTCAAAGAGAGTTTGGCAAAAGCTCTTATCTTTAGATGTAGCAGGCAAGGTGGACATTAGGAAATGACTTCCCTGATAATTCCGGGCTTTTTTAGTTCTATGATCAATCTATTTCTTACATGTAAAATAAATGAAAACCAATTATTAAATACTTGTTTTCAGTGTTCCCTTATATAGTAACAGGGAGGCCAACTGAACAAAAAATGTTAGGATCTCATCATTATGTGACTGAATATTTTGGACCATATTATGCAATGGCGGAATTTTACAACATCAGTACAAAAAGGGCTAGTCTGTAGGTGCAGAAGCCACTCTGCTGCAAGTGCTGTCCTTGTTAGAGAATATTTATGCTTCGCTACACTGAGTTCAGTTTCACTTGTTAAAAATGAAAATAATGGTAATCTCCAGGAAAAACCAGAGATAAATAACCATGGTAGTTGGTTCTTTAAGACAGAGGTGAAATGTAAATAGAGCACACTGAGTGTTTGTGCTTGTCCAGTTGTACCAAATGAGTGGGCGGAAGGAAAATCTTTGGCATCCTGTCTAGGACATCTCAGTAGCTCACCATTCCCCAAATAGATGGTCCCATGGATCAAGGCTGCACCAGGACACTAAAGGAATATTATTGTAAAGGGCTGGCCAAATGTCAAATAATAGTGAAAGACATATGAAAATACCCATACTTACTCTCCACAAAGAAGGCATTTGAAAACATTATCTTGGCTAAGGAGGCAGGAAGTGACCTGATGGTGGAACATAAGATGTTTGTCACACCCACCAGACCAAAGAAGAAGTACATGGTAAAATGATGCCAGCCCAGGAGTTGGACCCAGTGGCCCTTCTTATAATCATATAAGGTCAGGAAGGGTCCTCCAGGATTAAACTGTTCTCCAAGCATGCCTGCAGAGGAACATAGCACAGTTTTAGCAGCTTTCCATAACTTCACTCAGAAAGCACGAAGATGAAAAAGGATCAGTCTACTCTTTAATCCAATATAGTGTCCTTTTATGACACTGATTCTTTTTCTGGGCTATTCCCTAACAGCTGAGCACTGGTTCTTTGGGTTGGTTTTAGAACTTCAAATACTGGATAATCACTTTTAGTCAAAGATAGCCAATTTAGTCAAACAGCTTTTTCAGATCTTCAGAGCTAATGATCTCGGATCCACTTAGTTCCATGATCGGTTCCATGATGGTATTAGTTCCCAATTTAATTTGATGACTAGATAAATCCTGAATAATTTGGGGTTTAGATTTGTGAGATTAGTCCTACAGAGGCTGATTACTTCCTTCTTACACGCTATGTTTTTGGATAGGGAGTAGTGCTTGATTTAGGATAAAAATGTTAGAGATCAGCTTCTCCCCAATTAAGGATCACTGAGAAGGCACAGACGAATGTAGGATACAGTCTAGTCAGTTACACAAACAGTCCAACTCTCCTAAAGATGCTGGTTTATTTGTTATCTATAGAATTTGGCAAGGAAACTCCTCTCTTTGGAAATGGTGGCTCTATAATTGATGGCCATAGCAAAGACCTATCACCATGAACAAACCATGAAGAAATCCAAAAGAAAATTAGGAAGTGTCACCTTTTGCAAAGGAGGCTAAAGTAGAACTTTAAAAATACAGGACATTTCTACAGAATCTTATAGCCAATAATAAGGCTTTAGAAGTCAACCGGCCCAATCTCCCTCTCTAATTTATCAATTACACCAAAAGGATGAGTGCAGAAGGTAAGTCTTCTTCAGCCTGAACCTTCTCTACAGCTTACCAGCAACAACTTACTCTTGAAGCTTTCCCATAATCACTTGATTATCTCGGTGCATTTTGAAAAAAAATGGTTTCCAATGGAGCTGACTCTTTCAGGCATCAGAATAATTAATACAAAATTATTTTAAAGTCAAATACTACAAAGGACATTCACTTTGAGCGGGAAGGCAAATATTTGCTATGACTAACTCATTAGGTATTAGCCTTTTGTATAAACATGAAGAATAACCTTCTAACAGATTAGATAGAAATTATGATTAAAATAGGTATTCAGAGACATTTTTAATAAAAAATTATTTTTTAGCAGTTCCTTGTTTTGACACTGAATCATCTCTTTGTATGTGAAAATACCCCAAAGGAAAACATAACACAGAAAACATTCACTCACCAATTACAGCCATTCCAAATAGTACGGTCCCCTCCAAAATTTCTATTCGATGTAATAATGCTTTGGAACCAAGGTAGGAAGTCCGCTTGTGCTTTTTGAAGGCATATTTCATAATGCTCTTGGTAGCCCACCAAATACCCATGATATAGAAGAAGGTTCCAGGGAGGGCATGACCTTTGAAATTCCCCATGACTACCAAAATAAGAACATAAAGACATGTCATTTCCAGAACCTGGCCAAAACATGGCTTATTCTCAAAAAGTACATTATTTCCTGATGATTATGTACACTCCACTGATTCAGAGGATCCAGTTAATGGTATATATTTACTACAATAGTAAATTAGTATAGATTTACTACAATATCGACAATACCACAGTGCCCATCGTGGCTCAGCAGTTAACAAATCCGACTAGGAACATGAGGTTGGGGGTCTGATCCCTGGCCTCACTCAGTGGGTTAAGGATCCGGCGTTGCCGTGAGCTGTGGTGTAGGTTGCAGACGTGGCTGGGATCCCGCATTGCTGTGGCTGTGGCGTAGGCCAGAGGCTACAGCTCCAATTAGACCCCTAGACTGGGAACCTCCATATGCCATGAGTGCGGCCCTAGAAAAGGCAAATAGACAAAAAAAAAAAAAAAGCCAACAAGAAAAATTCACATTTGTTGTCAATTTACCTCTTTCTAGGCATGGTGTCAAGTGTTTTGCATGAAATTTCTCACCTAATGTTCACAACGTATCCATGAATGAGGGATTAAATCACATTTTCAATTGGGATACAAGTTTAGAGAAATTAAATGACTTATCTATTAAAATGATAGTATGTACTCAACCAACAGATGCACTTCAAGCATATTTGAAAGAAAGGAATAGAAAAATTTTACCTTTATGTTGAAAACCTGAAATGATATAAAATTACCTACAGCTTTTTAAGTAGGTAATTTCAAAGTATCAAACATCAAGTGTGTGGAAGAGACCATTAGTGCCCATCAAATATCTGTGTACTCCTCCACACATTTTCCCAGCCTCTTCGCTCTCCACTTGAATCAGAACCACATTTCTAGTTCTGGTCAATGTACTCTGGCATTTGTCACTTTCAGGCTGAGCCAATCAAGAGCCTACATGACTCCTCTCTCCCTCACCCCACCCCACCCCAACCTTGGCAAATTTGGCACAGCATATCTCTAACATCAAAGCAGTCAACCAGCCTGTACCAGAGTTTTGCAAGAAACAACTCTTTATTGTGCTGTCATTAAAATATCGATGTTTAATACCTTAACTCAACCTATCCAAATGGATACAAAGCTAAAGCAAACTGCAAATTCTGTTTACACCATTGCTACAGGATCAAGCAATAAGAAATAGAAATATCCTCCTCCTTTTGGTCAGTACTATAGAAAACCAGTCTTGAATTATGTGTTTTGAATTATGCAGCAGTCCTTTGTTCGAAGGTGTTGCACCATCTATAGAATAACAAAGACAGTTCAGAATCATCCTGTGGATCTGACAGTAGGGTAGATGCAGGAGAACTCATGAAAGGGAATTTCAAGATTGCCACCAGCCCAGAAGAGTTCTTTATCACCGTGGGTGAGTACTGCACCTCACAGTTCAGGGCAGACCCTTCCTGGTTAATTCTACATCGCTCTAACACAACTGTGAAGTTTTAAGCAGGAACTATAAAGCTGACTCAAACACTGATAACTCTTAAATCTCTAGTTGAGACCACAAATGGACATTGTAGCGCATCCCTGAATCATTCAAACCATCCGAGAGACTCTGACTCAATGTATTACATAGTGCCAGGTGCAACTTCTACTCCTAACTCTGACTCTAATTAGTGGCATGGTTTGGACTATGTCCCTAACCACTCTGAGCTTTTGTTCTTAATTAATAAAAGGAAGAGGTAACCTACATGACAGCTGGAGTTCCTTTCTGCTCTAACAGATCCTAATTCATTTTCCTAACCATCAACTTTATCATACTATCACTGAGTTCTCATTTGTCTTGGCTTAGGCAACCATATGAGACTGAAAAATACTTATACATGGGCTTAAAAAGTACATATAGATTGTGAATTGTTTAAACTTATCTGGAAAAGAATTTTCTATGTTCTAAGGGGACTTAAAACTCTTATATTCCTAGGTACAAAAAAATGTATGTCTAGAAATTTATCCTAAGGATCTAACCAGAAATACAGGCACATATCTATTAGAAACAATGTATGTCTAAAATTAGGAGAATGGGTAAAGTTTTCAGCCACTAAAAATAATGCTTTCAAATAGCTTAAATGATATGGGATATATTTAGTAAAAAGAACAGAACTGAAAAACTGAGGAGAGGGACTTTGAATTCAGACTGACTAGATCTGAATCCCAACTTCACCTTTTACCAGGGAGGACTTTGGGCAAGTTATTTAGCCTCTCAGTGCCTCAGTTTCCTTTTTTTTTTTTTTTTGGCTTTTTAGGGCCGCACCCATGGCATATGGACGTTCCCAGGCTAGGGGTTGAATTGGGGATGTAGCTTCTAGCCTGGCCTACACCATAGCTCACAGCAATGCCAGATCCTTAACCCACTGAGCAAGGTCAGGGATCGAACCTGCGTCCTAGTGGACACTAGTCAGATTCATTTCCGCTGAGCCACGATAGGAACTCATCGGTTTCCTTTTCTGTAGAATAAGACAAATAACAAATTTTCTGCCTCATAAAATGTAAATGATTCATTCAAAAGCAAATAACCCACAGTACTACTAAACAAGTTTATGTTGTCCTCAACCCATCTCAAACTATGAAAGTAAGACCAGGTGAGCAATGTTACTTGGATATCAATTACAGAAAAGCAAGAAGCACCTACACAATTCAGTTAGTAATCATTCAAGTACTGCCTATAACATTGTTCCTGCTGTTGTCTTTGAGGGTTACTAGAATCTTCTGTGGTTATTTAACTCCTTTACTGCAATTAGAGAATAAGCTCCTTGAAAGCAGTGACCGCATATCGATTCTGTTCCCCACTGGACTTGCATAGTGCCCTTACACTATGAAGTTCTAAGTTAACAACAGTAATTAAGCCCTTCGTATAATACAAGATCATGTAGAACATCTCCACTTTGATGTTTCAAAGGGCACTCTCTCTCAAACTATCCCAAAACTGAACTAATCCTCTCATCCACCCACCCACTACCAGAAAATAATTTCTCCCCCAGTTACCTATGCTGGTTACCACAACCATTCACCCACTTGCCTAAACTATGAAAGTTATCCTAGAGTCCACATATGTCCCTGAAGATGAGTTGGTTATTGAGACCTACTGCCTCTGCTGCCTTAGGGTCAACGCTTTCCGGCTCCAAACTTGGCTGACTTCCTTTGGCCTCTTCAGTTTTATCCAGAAAATCCTCCCTGATGGCTCAGACAGGAGAGGGTCCCTCTCGTACCTCCTCTTTAACGAATTCTTTATGTGATTAGTTACTGGAAGTCTGCCCTCTCCATTAGCCTCTATGTTCATTACTGTATTGTGAGAGCCTGTGAAGCAAGCAGTTGAGGAATCTCAAAGGTTAGGGCCTGGGACATTCTTTTTTTTTTTTTTTAGGGCTCCTAATATGTGAAAAAAGGAAGAAAATCCCAGGACAGAGTTACAAAAAATGTAATTGCTTGTAAATGTTTACAAGCAATAAATACTTTAAATATAAATACTAATAAATACTTTGAATATACACGTAAAATATATTGCCTATGTTGGAGATAATATGAAAATTTCTGAATGTGCATCTCTAGACCAAACAATGCTCCTGACCCACGTTTATGACAGGCTAACAGGTTCCTGCTGCCCCAAGGGCTAAACAGACTCATATATCTCAGCACAGCCAGTGGGATATGACAGGGAGGCAATGGGAAATATTTGGAAGATTTTGAGATAATCATAGTGGGGAAAGAAATGACTCCTTGTTCCTACATCTGTTACAAAACTGGGTTTTTAGCCTCAATCTGAAGCAATCTGATGCTTCCAATCTTTCTTTGTTTAAACAAGACCCAAAGAAAATGATGTCAAAGCAGGCTTGCTATATTCTCCTGGCCAAGGGACTCAAAAGACCCAATTGCCTCTGGCAACAAAAATGGCATTCACTTCATTTCATTTTCACTGTGTAGAGAAAAAAAAAAAATCACTCAGATCTTCAAACATGACTCCACTTAACTTCTAGAATACTACTATCTATGTATCTGTGTTTTGTTCCCTGCTTTACTATTACCTGCAGGTGCAAATCACCACTTATAAAAACCAAGCAGTCCAGAGTTGAATTAAATATCAAGCCAAAAAGCAGAAGGAAGAACTTCTGCACTTGGGAGGAAAACAAGAGGGCTTTCCTCTTCGACAAAGCAGGACATACCTGCCAGATAGCCAGCAGAAACCCCAGAGAAAATCACCAGGATGGCCAACCAAAAGGTCCTTCTTCCTTGATCTGACCACTTGTAATCTCTCGGGGACAGTGGTTCAGGCAGGCCTAAAATGGTGGGCTTCAACATTCAATCACTGGCTTCTAGCTGCCATGCATCTGAAACATGTATACTCTTCACTATTCAAAAAAAAAAAAAAAAGACAAAACAAAACAAAAAAAAACCTCTCTGCTCCTAATAACACCAAACATCACTGCCTGGGCTAAGATAAGAAACAATTCCTGAAACCTTCATTGGTTGCTTTTTTCTGACCCCCGCCCCCCCCGACAACATATACACACACCATCCAAAAGGGAAATATTTTTATACTCTTGCACTTGGGGATAATATTGGGCAAAGCTCAAGATCTAAATCAGGGGTTAGTTGTTAATCCCCATTAACCAAAGCCACTTGAACCAAAGACCAAGCACAAAAAAGAGAGAATTCAAAATAGCCCAGAGAGGAGTTCCTGTTGTGGCTCAGCAGTAAGGAACCCACCTAGCTTCCATGAGGATGCGGGTTTAATCCTTGGCCTCGTTCAGTGGGTTAAAGGATCCCACATTGCTGTGAGCTGTGGTGTAGGTCACAGACACGACTCGGATCCTGCATGGCTGTGGCATAGGCCTGTGGCTATAGCCGATTTGACCCCTAGCCTACGAACTTCCATATGCAGTGGGTGTGGCCCTAAAAAGCCCAAAAAAAAAAATAGCCCAGAGATTCTACAATTTTCTTGGTGGAATCTTAACCTTACACCTAACTTCAATATAAAATGAATATCCTGGAAAAAAAAAAAACTTAAACTAAAAATTCATCTTGAGATACCACTCAAATAAAGTATTCCTAAATCTTAGTGACTCATATTTCAAGACATTTATGTATTCCAACACATTAAACTGATTTGAACTATTTCTTACGCTTACTTTTGCCATTTACCTTAATTTTCAAAGCAAAGCGTATACAAGCATATGAGGCTTTAATTTTTTTGGTTCTCCATCATTCCATACCACTACTTACTCTCCCAAATTTCAGCTGTTTTGAAAGACTTTTCTTAGTTAAATTATCCTTACCTTCACACTTTCCTCAGTGTCAAGTACAACGTAATTCTCTTCTCCCAGGAATTTACAATAGTTCCAGTTTCAAGAAGTAAAAGCAGACATCGACTAGTCTAAATCTAAGCCTGCCCACTATTCCTTCTTGGAGACTAAAACAATGTGCTCATATCATTCCACCTTGAACTTGAGCAGAAAAGCCTTCAGAATATGTCACAATACCTACATAAATGGAAATCTAAAGACCACACCCTTTTGAACATCCTACCCTCCTGTCCAAATGTTTTGCCATAGAGTATTTCCCATTAAGACTCACCTTGACACCTCAGCCCACATGACCACAATCATGCCCCACCTGCTGTGAGAACCAAAGCTAACAGAGTATATCTAATCTTTGCATTCTCTCTTCCAGGTCATCAAGATGCACAGATGGGAGTTCCCATAATGGCTCAGCAGTAAATAACCCAACTAGTATCCATGAGGACAAGGGTTTGACCCCTGGCCTGGCTCAGTGGGTTAAGGATCCGGCATTGCCATGAGCTGTGGTGTAGTTCACATCTGGCTAGGATTCCACAATGCTGTGGCTGAGGCGTAGGCTGGCAGCTGTAGCTCCAATTCGATCCCTAGCCTGGGAACTTCCATATGCCTTGATTGCAGCCCCAAAAAGACAAAAAAAAAAAAAGATGCACAGATGACAAAGGGAATGGTAATGGCAGCCAGAACATAGTAAAGCCTGACTTATAAGTTCTATTAAGACAAACCATTTTCTAACATACAGTGTCTCAAGCACAAGATTACCACAGGTGCTGTGGTTGGAGTCATCAGCAAAAATCAAAGTTATAGGAATAAGAAAAAGTGATGGAATAAAATTGCTGTAGGTCAACAATGAAGCTCACTCACCCTCAAGGAATTTGTAATCTGATAAAGAGATAAGTGAATAAATAAATTAGAATAAATTATTCTAAACCACCACGAAGCTTGAACAGAGTAAAATGTAAACAAGGAAGAAGAAACTGTCTGACTCTAATCTGAAGAGCCAGCAGCTGTTACCCTGTCTGTATCCAAATCTTATTTCCCCTTCACTGTAAACTCTTGACAAGCAAGGACAATATCCCCTATAATGCCTTGGACCCACGTAGCACTCAATAAATAGCCAGTGACTGATGAGCTCCTGCCTAGGACACCACCTCCCTGAAACACTGACCTGGGTGACAACCAGGATCAGACACGGCTGGAATGGATAATTAAATACAGATTTCTGGGTTCCACTTCAGATCTACTGAGTCAGTCACAAGGGAAGGCCCAGAAGTCTGCAATTTTAACAGGCACTCTCCAGCTGGTTTTTATGAATTCTTGAGTTTTGAAAACTAAAGGGTAGAGTATGTGAAGACAAGCAAAGGGCACTAAGACACTAAGATTTAAATGTGACCTTTCCATCACCACAGCCCAGAGGCCATTTTGCTTGCATGAGTGTCATAAGCCCTAATGCGTTTCCTCATATCAGGCCTCGTACTGGGTGAAGGTGCGCGGCTCAGCAGCTACTCCCAAGGCCAGAATGATAATCTGGCTCTGTGAAGAGAGAAGAACCATTCTAGAGTGCTTCCATTCTATTTATTTTAGCACATGTTATGAAAATATTATTTGATACCATTTTGATCTCTTGTGTACCCCTGGCTCTTCTTCCCATACCCCTCTCAATTTTTAAATAATTGAAATCATCAGTGTCACTTGGGCTATTCTTAAGCAGACGCCCAGAATGACAAACAGAACTCTAAACCTGAAAATATGAGACTGGATGAGGCAATTACAAGCCTTATGCCTTGAAAAATAAAACCTACAAATAGAAAGTAAGAACAAATGTCACATGCCACGGGTACGGCTCTAGATAAAGGCAAAAAGACAAAAAAAAATTCAGAGTTCCTGTCGTGGCTCAGTGGTTAATGAATCCGACTAAGAACCATGAGGTTGCGGGTTCGATCCCTGGCCTTGCTCAGTGGGTTAAGGATCCGGCTTGCCGTGAGCTGTGGTGTAGGTTGCAGACGTGGCTCGGATCCCACGTTGCTGTGGCTGTGGCTGTGGCGAAGGCCAGCAGCTACAGCTCCTGTTAGACCCCTAGCCTGGGAACCTCCATATGCCGCAGGTGCGGCTCTAGATAAAGGCAAAAAGACAAAAAAAAAATGTCAACTGTTCCTACCTGTAGTCAACTCTTCAAAATAAATAAAAGTCTGGATTATTTCTGTTAGTAATATTGTAACTGAGATGGATAGGAATCTAGCATTCATTGAACATCTACTATGTACGGATAGTTTTTCATGTATCTGCTTATTCTATCTTTAAGGTAACTCCAGGAAGTATTATTTACACCATGAGGAAACTGAGACTTCAAGAGACTTACTAACCTACTCTAAGTCACAGAGTCAGTAAAGACCAGAGCCAGGATTCCAAGTCTTTTATGTATTTGATTTCAAATCCCATACTGCTCCCCTCAATCAGGGCAAAGACTATAAAAGGTTTGTGGACATCCCCATCAAGCAGTGTTCAAGTACATTTGAGTAGGTTAAACACTGTAGGCAAAGGACTTCTCCTTCTGGGACTGTCTATCATTGAGCTGTCAGGACATGTAAAGGAGGTGAAGCTTTGCACGTAATATTCATTTACCACCATTGTATTCAAAGTCAAACTGCACAAAGATGCCAACAAAAAGGAAAGCCAGGGTGAGGAGTCTGCAATGACCTCATTTGACGAAGGTCTACATGCTAGAGATGAGTATCAGTGATGTGGTAAGAGCATAAATAAGTCATTATCTAGTCCCAGTTTTCATGCTGCTTCACAATTCAAGTCCATGAACAATGACTGTGTACTTCATATACCTCTGAGTATCTGCTTCCAGTTTTAAAGCATTGTGTGGTGCGTAAGTATCCTTTGCTTTTGCTGCTATAACTTAACTGGTAAAAGTTATCCAATTTTAAGGACCCACATGATTAGATTGGGACTGCCAGGATAATCTCAAGGTCATTAATTTAATCACCTGTGCAAAATCCCTTTCTCCACATCAGGTAATAAACTCACAAGTTCCAGAAATAAGAACATGGGAGTGGGAAGATTATTCTGTCTATCACAATATGTCAGGGTTTATAGTATGGCAGGGTAAAGAACACATATGACTGTGACACCAAGGAGATGAGCTAAGATTTACATAAAAGAAATACAATACTAAAGGTGTGCCAAGCCTGCTTATTTAATTCTAGTGAGGAGAGACATATATGACAGGACCCTAAAGTACTATAAGGGTCATTGGAGCTGGACCCTGAAGGATAAGTGGAATTTTAAAAGGTGGAGCTAAAAGAAAAGATCACCCCAGACTAAGGAACAGCATGAATAAACTCAAGCTGGTAGAAACATGTAGGAGATGATGAAGTCACTTCTCCCATATGAGGAGGAGATAGCAGAAAATAGAGCTGAACCCCCTGCAGACAGGAGAAGTTGTTAAGTGCAGAAATGACAATATAAACTACTAACCAGTGGAAAAATTAAGTTTTCACAACTGAGTTTCTAGTTATAGAAAAAAATTACACTAGATCCTTACCTCACACCAGATTCAAAAATAAATTCTAGGAGTTCCTATTGTGGCTCAGCAGTAACAAACCCGACTACTATCCATGAAGATGAGGGTTTGATCTGGTGTTGCCATGAGCTGTGGTTTAGGTCGCAGACGTGGCTTGGATCCCACGTTGCTGCGGCTGTGGCTGTGGCATTTGCCAGTAGCTGCAGCTCTGATTTGACCCCTAGCTTGGAAACTTCCATTTGCCTCAGGTGCAATTCTAAAAAGATAAAAAATAATAAAACAAAAACAAATTCTAGGTAGATTAAACATCTAATTGTGAAAAATCAAATTGTAAAACTTTCTAGAAGAAATTATTTCAAAATATCTTTTTGACTTTAGGATGGGAAAATGTTTTTTAAAAAAGGATATGAAAAAGCACACTAATGAAGGAAAGAACTGATAAAACTGACCACATCAAATTTTTTTTTAATTTATATACAATTGGCAAAGAAGAAGAGGAAAACATGTTTAATATCATTAGTTATTTGGGAAATGCTAATTAAAATAACAATTACAGTGCATATCCACAAGAATGGCTAAATTTTAAATGACTGAAAATACTACATTGGCAGGAATGTGGACCAATATGACCTCATACAGTGCAGATTGGAACACAAAATAGTACAGCCCCACTGGAAAGCAGTTTGTCACTTTTTATAAAGTTAAACATACACTTGCTATTCAACCCAGCAATTCCACTTCCGACTATTTACCCCAGAGAAATTAAAATTATGTCCACGTAAAGATTTTTACATGGATGCTCACCGTAGTTTTATTTATAATAACCAAAACTTGGAAAAAACCCAAATACCAACAGCTAGTGAATGTATAACAAACTGCTACATCTCTAAGTATAAAGACAAAAGAACTACTGAAACAAAAAACTGAATGAATCTCAAAAGCATTGTACTAAGTGAAAGAAATCAGACACAAAAGAGTACATACTCTACAGTTCCATCTATGAAATTCTAGAAAAGATAAAATTGTCATGATAGAGAGTGGTTCCCTGGCGGGAATGGGAAGGAGACTGACTGCAAGGAGCATGAGGGAACTTTTCAATATGAAAAGAACAGATAAAAATATTCTTTATATTGAATGTAAAGATAATTACCCAGGTGTATATATTTGTCAAAAATCATCAAATTACACACTTAAAATTAAAGAACAAACTTCATTGCATGTAAGTTATACTTCAATAAAGGTAATTAAAAGGGAAAACAAAACTTCTTTGCCCTTCTCTCTCCTGGCAGCCTGGAACATGATTTTGATGGCTGGAGATTTAGCAGCTATTTTAGATTATCACGATAAGGCACGTATTGAAAAAAAGTAGCAGTGAACCTGGAAGAAGCCTATTCCTGACAACCTTGTATAACCACCATTCCATCCCTGAATATTCTATTTTTATGACTATTTTATGTAATATGGAAATAAAATCCTATTATGTATAAAAGCAAAAAATATTTAAATTTTGTATAGCAACAAAAAAACTTAAAACTTCTATATGAAAATAAACAACTATCATTTATTGATAACTTTCTGTTTACCAGCTTCCATTCAAGTAAGTGCTTTGCATTTCAGCTCATTTTATCTTCACAAGAAATCTCTGAAGTAGATACTATTGTCACTCTGATTTTGCAAATGAAGAAATTGAGGCAAAGTTAGAAAGGAACTAAAATGTTCATGGTCACACAGGTGAGAAAAAATGGAACTGGGATTCATTCCAGCCCTGGGTTCATTGTACCCCTACCACAATGCACCATAAATAAAGTTATGACAGAAAAGATATTTGCAATAAATGTTGCAATAAATAAATAATAAAGGTTTGTAATAAATATTGCAATAAATGCAACTGACAAACGCTGAGTAGCTAGAATGTCATTTTTAACCAGGGACAAGAGAGAAGAAGAAAAGAAAGAAAAAAGAAAACCTGCCTCTAAACACCCACCCACCCCCATCAAGGACACAGAATAAAAGGACAATTCAACACAACACAAAACCTCAATGTCCAATAATCGTGTAAAAAGATGTTCAATTTCACTAGAAATCAAAGATAACTAAATTTAAAGCAGAGCTATTTTTCAACCTTTAGACTGACAAAATTAAAAAGATCTGTTAGATCAAGTGTTGATGAGCGTGTGAGGAAATGGGAACACTCATACACTACTGGAAGTGTAAATTGGATTGCTGGTCACAGTCCAGCAACTCCATTTGTCCTATGTACCCTAGAAAACGTCTTATACATGGTCTCTTGGATGTGTCAAAAAAATATTTATTGTTATGTCGGTAGTAGTAACATAAAAGTAGAAACAATCTGAACATCCACCAACAGAGAAATGGAAAAATAACATGAAGTAACAGATATACAATAGAATATGATAGTATAGTTTAAAAAGATATTTTCAAAGATAAAAGTGTTAGAGTCTATATCAGCAACATGGATAGATTTTTAAAGGATTAAGTTGAAAGAAAAATTCAAGTTGCAAAACATTATTAGAGTTTGATACAAATTATGTACTGTTTTTAAACACCTGAAAAATAATACAATTCATTGCTCGTATACATGTATGAATATAAAAACATAAAAGCAAGGAAATGCACTAGTAATTGTGGTTTCCTTTGGGGAGGATGAAGGGGATTACAACTGAAGGATGTCAAGGGGTGCTTGACTTTTAATATTTTCTTTCTTTTATTTAAAAGAAGGAAAAACTTGAAGCAAATAATACAAAATAGTTCTGCATAGTAGGAAGACTAGTGCTTGCCATATTTTTTGTGATTTTCATTATTTTTTAATTAATGAACATTCTTTTTTAAAGTTCTAGTTTTATAGAAAATTGAGCAAAAATTATAGAGTTTCATGTGTTTTCTTTTCCCAGCCCTCGCAATTTCCTAATTAAACATCTTGCCTTAGTGTGGTACATTTGCTACAAATGATGAAAAAATTGTGATATATTATTACTAAATGAAGTCCATAATTTATATTAGAGTTCACTCTTTGTATTTTACAGTTCTCTGGGTTTAGACAAATACAAAATGTTATGTATTTATCATTTCAGATTCACACTGAATATGCCAAATATATAATGTTATATATTTATCATTTCAGAATCATACTGAATATGCCACAAAATCTCCTTTGCTCCACATACTCATCCCTTCCTTCTTCCCCTGGGCCCCTGGCAGTCACTGATGTTTTACTGTTTCTAAAGTTTAGCCTTTTCCAGAACATCATATAATAGGAATCACACAATGTGTAGCCTTTTCAGACTGAATCCTTGCAGAGCAATATGCATTTAAAGTTCCTTCATGTCTTTTTGTGGTTTGACAGTTCTTTTTATTGCTGAATAATATTCCACTGTATGAAGGTATCACTGTTTTTTGTTGTTTTTGTTTTTGTTTTTTTTATCCATTCACTTATTGAAGGACATCTTGGTTGCTTCCGGTCTGAGGTGATTATATTACACATCAGAGAGAAACATTCATATGAAGGTTTTGGTATGGATATCAGTTCCCAACTCACTTGGGTAAGTAACTAGGAGCACAATCCTGAATCATATTGTAAGAGTCTTCCAAAAGGGCAGTACCATTTTGCGCTCTCACCAGCAACAAAAGAGAAGGAGTTGTTGCTTCATATCCTCTCCAGCCTTTGCTGTTGTCAATGTTCTGGATTTCGACCATTCTAATAGGTGTATAATGGTATGTCATTGTTTAAATTTTCAAGTTCCATAAAGACATATGATAATTTGCCATTTGTGCAACTCCTTTGACGACATGTCTGTTCAGATCTGTTGCTTACTTTTTAATTTCATTATTTGTTTTCATAGTGTTGACTTGTAGGTGTTCTTTATATATTTTGAATATCTATCCTTTATCAGACATGTGAATTGCAAATATTTTCTCCCATTGCGTGATTCATCTTTTAGTTCTCTTAAAAGTCTTCCACAGATTGGAAGTTTTTAATTATAATGTAGTCTTACATATTTTTTTTCTTTCATGGATTGTGCACTTAATATATCTCATCATACCCAAGGTCACCTTAAATTTACCCTGTGTTATCTTCTACAACTTTTATAGCTTCTTTTTTATATTTTATATATTTGGGTCTATGATCCATTTTCAGAGAATTTTTGTGAAAAAAAATATAAAGACTGTGTCTAGATTCTTTCTTTACATATATATATATATATATATATATATAGTTGTTCTTTTTTTACATATAGGTATATATATATACATATATATAGTTTTTCTAGCACTGTTTATTGAAAAGATTATCTTCTCAATAATCCAAGCCACATCTGTGACCTACACAACAGCTCATGACAACACTGGATCCCTAATCCATTGAGCGAGGCCAGGGATCAAACCTGCATCCTCGTGGATATTAGTTGGGTTCATTACCACTGAGCCACTAAAGGAACTCTGATATACAGGTATATTTACGGGCTCTCTATTCTGTTTCATTCATCTATATGTCTCTCTGTCACCAATACTACACTGTCTTGATAACTGTAGCTTTATAAAAATCCTGAAGTCGGATAGTGTCAGTTCTCTGATTTTTGTTCTTCAAGATTGTGTTGGTTTTTCTAGGTCTTTTGCCTCTCCATATAAGCTTTAGAATCAGCTGGTGGATATCGAAAAAAAAAAATTTCTGGGATTTTGATTGGGATTGCATTGAATCTATAGACCAAGTTGGAAAGAACTGACAACATAACATTGATTCTTCCAATCCATAATCATGGAATATCTCTTCATTTATGTAGATCTTTGATTTTTTTCATTAGAGGTTTGAGATTTTCTTCATATAAATCTTATACATACCTTCTTAAACTTATATTTTTCTTTTTTTCAGTTCTAATGTAAATAATTTTATATTTTAAATTTCAAACTCCAATTTGTCATTGCAAGTATTCAGGAGAGCAGTTGACTTCAATATATTAACCTTATATCTTGCAAATATAATCATTTATGAGCTCCAGGAGTTTTTTTTGTTGTTGTTGACTCTTTGGGATTTTGCACATAGACAATCATATATCATCTGTTAAGTAAGACAGTTTGTTTCTTCCTTCCCAATCTGTATACTTTGTATTCCCTTCTCTTATATTACTGCACTAGCTGGAACTTCCAGTGTGATGATGAATAGTGGTGAGGAAAGGGGACACCCTTGCCTTATTCCCAGTCTTGGGGAGGAAGCATTTAATCTTTTACCTTTAAATATAATGTTAACTGTAGGTTTTACATAGATATTCTCTATCAAATTGAGGAAATTCCCCCTTCCTAGTTTGCTACTTTGAAGATTTTTTTTAACTTTTCTTAAAAAAACAAAACTGAGAGTGTGTGTAGAGCCAGATAATAGAGGGAATATTAAGGTTAAGAAGCTTAAACTTTATTCCACGGACAATAAGAAGCAACTGAACATTTTGAGAAAAAAATTAAAAATGATAAACAGAGATAAGCATCAGTCCCCCCTGAACCCTTTTGTAATATGAGAGCCTAATTTCTATTTAAAGATGTCCAGAAAAGGGAACTACGCCAACCCCTTCAATACCTTCTGGTGACATACAAATCTCATGCTCCATTAACCCTGCCTCAGAGCCAATGTGAATCCCCTTGAGGTCCCAGGGAAGATGTAGAATATTCCTCAGTCTTGATAAACTGCTTCCACAAATACATGACTTAAAAACTAGGTCTTGTACTACCCACTCCCTGCTCAGAAGACAAGGCTACATCATTCTGGACAGGGACACAGGCACCCAGACTCACTTACTAAGCAATGTACAGCCAAAATGCAGTGACCACACCTGAATCAACAATGTTGACAATTTTGCATCACACCTTCTAGAGGAGGTGCTGTTGTCAAGTGCTCTGTTGATAATGACACCTGGATGCCTATCTACTGAGAACACCCTGTAGCCCAGTTCTGTACACTGGGGACATGAGACTGAAACAGGATCCTCACTTTAAGCCAGAACCCCATGTGATTCATACATACATTAAAAACCAGAAACGCTGGTCTAAGGTAGGATTTCTCAACAGATGCACAATTGAATTTCAGTCCCAATAATTCTTTGTTGTATGCGGCTGTCCTGTGCTTTTTAGAATGTTTGGCAACATCTCTGGCCCTACTTACTAGATTCTGGCAGCACTTTCCCCCTAGTCATGACAGTCAAATATATCTAGAGATACTCCTGAGGGGCTAAGTTTCTAGCCCCTCCCCAAATTAAGAAGTACTAGCTTAGAAGATCATTAGTCAAATCCCTCTAACACAAAAAGAATTTTTTGGGGGGGTGTCCCCTCGTGGTGCAGCAGGTTAAGGATCCAGCATTATCACTGCAATGGCTCAGGTCACTGCTGTGGTGTGGGTTCAATCCCTGGCCCAGGAACTTCCACATGCTGTGGGGGCAGCGAAAAGAAAAGAAAAGAAAAGAAGGGAAGGGAAGGGAAGGGAAGGGAAAGGAAAGGAAAGGAAAGGAAGGAAGGAAGGAAGGAAGGAAGGAAGGAAGGAAGGAAGGAAGGAAGGAAGAAAGAAAGAAAGAAAGAAAAAAGAAAGATTGTTGGGAAAAAGAGAAATGTAACAAGTTTAGCTGTTAACTATTGTATCAGAGTAAGTCCAAGCAATATTACACATAGATTTTTCAGAGAGATAAAGTATGTTATTGCAACTAATAGAAGAAAACATCATTTGGAAAAATAGATCTGTAAAGTTCCCATGACCTTTCGTATAAAAATCTTTGAAGTTTGCTATTTGATACTACTACTAAGAACAGAGAAGGACCTGGCATTAAACGTGGCATACATGAGGTCAAGGACTTATCTTTGGATGGCATCACCGCAATTATTTTTGCCCTCATATAAAGGTCTATCTAGAACATCTCTCCATTTTGGAAATGATGGCCTATGTAGGCTAATGCTCTGTGTCCACCCTCATAGTGGGCGTGGTGGCCAGGTAAAGGAAGTCATATTCAAATCCAGTGGATGCAAAAATAAATAAATCACACCAGCAGAGGCTAAAATCAGTGTGGTGATATCTGAACATTATGCAATTTTGATTGGCATAAAGGAGGAAAAGTTCGCAGAATAATTCTTTGGTCTCGGAGTCTCTTGAAGTTAAGAAATGTATGTCTCATTGTTTATTTTAGTTAATTTTTAAAAAAATTAGACCCAATCTAGGAAATAATGACTCCTGATTTTTGCAAGTGCTTGTGACAAGAAAAAAACAAGAAAATTTTAGCTATTGATAAAATAACCTGGGGCAAGGTGAGGGACCCCAGGTTCAGCTGGGCAGGGTGAGGACACTGGTTCTGGAACTGATGTTTGTAAGCAGATAATTTCAGGAAACTGCCCTCAGCAATAGGCTGCTTAGCACAGCTCTATCGTAACTAATTTTTTTAATTATTTTTATTTTTTATCCTAGTTGACCTACAATGTTGTGCCAATTTCTACTGTACAGCAAAATGACCCAGTAATACATATATATAAATTCCCTTTCTTATAGTATCTTCCATCATGGTCTATCCCAAGAGGCTGGATATAGTTCCATGTGCCATACAGCAGGACCCCGTTGCTTATCCATTCTAAGTGTAATTCTCAATGTAATCCATTTCTAAACCGGGCACTCTCATGCTCTGCTCATCTCGGGCCCAAGCAGACCTTTCAAATCTTTTGGATCGTGCAATTACTTGTGGGTCCTTCCAACAGATCAAAGTAGAAATGGTAGAAATGAAGAGTAAGTAAAGGATGATCAGATCTTGTCCCTAGCTTCCCCTTTAGTAATTTCACTGACTATGTGACCAAACTGTGTGAACAAGACAACATTTAGAGGAAGGTCAGGAGGAGTGGACATGCCTGCAAACAGGCCTTCACGAAGTGGGCGGTGGCAACAACTCTGATCTCCCATCTCAAGTGATTAACGGAAATCACGTCCCTTCTTCCTTTTAGAAGTTTCATGGCTGAGCAGAATCTTCGGAGGTGGTTTTCTGGGGGATGCTGGGTCCACCATCTCCCCAAATTGCCAGCATCCTGATTAAAGGCACTTTTTCTTTCTTTTCTTACCACATAGTTGTGAGTATGTAATTGACTTTGTAAGCCATGAGCTGCGGGGCCCCCATTTGATAACAGTTCTGCTCAGAAGTGCTAAACTGGGCTGAGCTGAGCTGAAGGATCAAGGCTAAGGCAGCAAACACATCTGCCAAGTGGATGAGGCCATCGGCTCAGTCATGCCCTCAAAATCATACCATTTCATGGTTCCATTACATGGAAACAGCAGCTGAGCTTAGAGACATTTGCAACTTGCCTGAATGACCATTGACGCAAAGTGGGGAAAGGCAGAAAAGACAGCAAAATCCTCGGGGTCCTGGTGGACAGTGTTTTGTTTTGTTTTTTGTTTATTTGTTTATTTTACGGCCACACCTGTGGCATATGCAGGTTCCCAGGCTAGGGGTCCAATCAGAGCTACAACTGCCAGCCTACGCCACAGCCACAGCCACGCCAGATCTGAGCCGCGTCTGCAACCCACACCACAGCTCATGCCAGATCCTTAACCCACTGAGCAAGGCTGGGGATCGAACCCACAACCTCAAGGTTCCTAGTCAGATTCATTTCCGCTGCGCGATGGCAGGAACTCCAACAGTATTCTTTCTATAACACCAGATACCCCTAGTTTTAGTTTCCTGTTGCTGCTCTAACAAATCACAAGTTACAACATAGAATTTAATCTTACAGTTCTGGGGGACAGAAATCTGACATGAGCCTCACTCAGATCTCAAGCCCTCTCTACACTAAGTCCCATTCTTCTGTCACAACTTTTCCTTTTCCTGGCTCTGATCACCCTGGCTCCCTCTTACAAAGATCTTTCAATTACACTGGATCAACCCAGATAAACCAGAGTAATCTCCCCCAAGATCCTTAACTTAATCAAATCTTCAAAATCCCTTCTACCATGTGAAGGAAAGCAGAACGTGTCACCCAAAGAATGCTTCTTTGACATAAAAATTATTTTGAGCTGAAAGCAATTAAGAATGCAGGGAGGAGTTCCCGTTGTGGTTCAGTGGGTTACAACCCAACTAGTTACAATCCACACGGTTACAATCCACGAGGACGCAGGTTCAATCCCTGGGCTCACTCAGTGGATTAAGGATCCCGAGTTGCCAGAAGCTGTGGTGTAGGTCACAGATGAGGCTTGGATCCTGCGTTGCTGTGGCTGTGGTATTGCAGCTCCAGTTCAACCCCTAGCCTAGGAACCTCTATATGCTGAGGGGACAGCCCTATAAAGACCAAAAGAAAAGAAAAGAAAGCACACAGGGAAAGCTCTCTCTACCCTTCCGTTTTTACGGAAAGGCGGGCCATCTTTTCACTGGAGACAGTCTTAGCCCAGAGGAACCAGCAAACAAACCCTGGCCTCTAGTTCCCTCCCATATATTTTTCCTTTCACAGCTTGCCACCCTAGGAAACCTAAGCTCTCTTTTTCTGTCCCATCATTTCTCTATACCTTTATTGTTCTTTGTTGAAGATACTCCATAAGCTGCTGCTCTGAGTCTCTTTTCAGTGAGGTTTCTCCCCTGTGATATGCACTGCATGAGTTAATAAAGTTTTCCTCTTGATAATCTCCCTTTGTGTTAGAGTCCCACCTGAAAACCTAAACGGAGTAAAGGTCTGCTTACCCTAGTTTCTGATGACACACATAGAACCAGTTGGGACACCCTGTTCTCTCCAGATCCTGCAAATCAGATCCTGGGACAAAACGCCAGCTAAAGGTAAGAGATCTTACCAAAGTCACCTCTCTCAGCTGTCTCTGGAATGCCTGGGACAAAAAAGAAAGGTAAAAACTGTCCTGATCCCTTCCTTTCCAAATTTCTTTCCAAATATTTTCCCAAAGAAATGTTTATAAGAAAAAAATAGTTCTTTAAATTGTGACTCTGTGGATTTGGTTTTGGGGTACCCACAGACTCTCAGGAATAGCCATTCTTTTCCTGTCTCTGTCTTTCGTGGTGTTTGTCATAGGAAGCCATAAAGGGCCTTTGTCATCTCTCCCTTATTGTCTTATTTGTGCTGGAGAAATTTTTCAACATAATCCCACAGGTAACACAGATTATCGTGTCTGTGATGTAAGGCGTCTCCGTGAGAAACCTTAGCTGCTTCATTGTAACAACAAAGGTCTTTACTCTCTTAGAGACTCTTTGGGGAGAAACCTGGGATCTCAAGGGGACTGCATCTTTTGCACTGTTTTGGGGGAGGCCTCTTATGTCCATGGCTCCACGGTTAAGCCATAAAAGGCTTATTGGTTTCAAGCCATTAAAAGTCTTGTTTAGTGACAGTCACATTAAAATAGGCACATCTTTAAAGTTTTAGGCTTTTATACCTAAAAGGATATTTTAAAGAGCTCTCATTCTAAAAAAAATGTTGTATTTGTGCCTAGAGACTGGTTTTTAGCAAGGCCCCAAGAACACACAACAAAGCTGTTTTATTTTTCCTTATTCTGTAACCAGAACTCCCAGCTCCAGGTCTTTCCATATTTTGAGCACCTCCCAAAAAAAAACAAAAAAACAAAAAAACAAAAAAAAGGAAAGGAAAGAAAGAAATTTCATTGGACTGTCCTATACTTAAGAAATATCTTAAATAGTAATTGATTTAAATTTCTCATAGTAAACAAATATACCCTGAATTTCTTCTTAAGAAAAAAATTTCTGGTGACTTGGTTTTTGGTGATATAAATTTTACCACAACTTTAAAATATAAAAACAACTGAAGAGTTAACTAAAACATAGCCTATGACCACCTGAGACTGGGGTGGGGAAAATGAGAAAAAGACTTTTATTAAACAAACTGCTATGAAGCCTCCCTTGCTTAAAATCTAGTCCACAACCTCTGTGAGGTTACCTCTCAAGAGAAAATTTTAAAATCTTAAAAGTTTTCTCCACAAATATTGGTAGAAAGGTTTACCTCTCTAAGCAAATAACTTAACTTGTTCATCTGCCAGAAATGCAATTTGAATTGTTCTTTTATAAGCTAGTGAGTTTTATATTATGTAACTGTCTTTAGCCATAGATGGCTAAAATTTTTAAATGAAAGGTATCTCTATTTGTATCTGTCTATATTTTTATGTATGTCTATGCATGTGTTACGTATACATATTTTTCTACCTTTGGATTGTATTACCAAAAATAACTTTTGAAAGAACTTAGTAAGCACTTACAGAAATTAAATATTCACAATACCTTCAGAAATATAGAAACTAGCCAAAATGTTTTTCTTTCAAGTTCATGTGATCTGGAATAATCTTCAGTAGATAAAAACTAGTTTAAGTCTTTTGGTTTAACAAAACAAGCATATCTTCAGAGTTATTAACATTAAATTTAATGCATGACGGAGTTCCCATTGTGGCTCAGCAGTAATAAACCCAACGAATATCCATGAGGATGCAGGTTCGGTCCCTGGCCCCGCTCACTGGATAGAGGATCTGGCATGGCCATAAGCTGCAGTGTGGGTCACAGCTGCAGCTTGGCTCAGATCTGGTGTGGCTATGGCTGTGGTATAGGCTGGAAACTGTAGTTCTGATTAGCCCCTTAGTCTGGGAACTTCTGTGTGCCATAGGTATGGCCCTATTAAAAAAAAATTAAATTTAAAGCATGCATATGATTTTTTCTACCTGGATTTAACAAGTTTATGTCATTTCTGTCATATATTTAACATTATAAAATTATAAATTGGGCCTAAGAAAAACATTTAATAAAAATAAATGGCTTACTATTTACAATAGCCAAGACGTGGAAGCAATATGAATGTACATGGACAGAGGAATGAATAAAGAAGATGTGGTACATATATACAGTGAAATATTACTCAGCCATAAAAAAGAAATAATGCCATTTGCAGCAACAAGGATGGACCTAGAAATTATCATACCAAGGGAAGTTAGACAGTGAGAGACAAACATCATATGCAATCCCTTATATGTGGAATCTTTAAAAACGATACAAATGAACGTATTGGCAAAACAGAAACCAGCTCACAGACTTTGAAAAACTTATGGTTACCAAAGGGGACAGGTTGGGGGAAGGAGGTGTGGACTGGGATTTTGGGGATGGAAATGTGCTAAAATTAGTTTGTGATGATGGTTGTACAACTATAAATATAATAAAATTCATTGAACTAATTAAAAAATAAGCTTTCCAAAAAAATAAATAAATTGCTTTAATGTATGTCAAGCAGAGCAGCAAAAAATGAGAGAAGCCATGCATTTAACTTTTTAGGTGCTTTACTTCTCTGATGTATGATGCTTGCCTAATATATATATGTTATAATAATTGTTAGCAAGAAAAATAGTTTAGAATGATGACTGGTTTTGTCTAATATTGTGAAATGTTCATAAGTAATATAAACATAATTGTTAAGAACAAGTGAATTAAATAAAGGCAGGTGGGATAAATGTTTATAAATTATCTTTTCAACAATGATTATGTTTTATAAAAATATATCTACTTAAAAAGTGTCCAAAATCTCTTTAGTAAAATGAAACCTTAAAGTCATACTATGTTAAGTGATGTATAGTCACTGAATACCTAAATCATTTCCAAATAAGATAAAATACTGAAACATTATTGCTAAACATAAGTTTATTTACTTTTGGCTTCTTATGACAGAGGGACAAAAGATATTTGGGTCCATTAATAATGTATTTTCTATGATGTTAAGTATTTGTACTATGAAAAAAAGCATATGCTTCTAAGAATAATGAAATGGCTTATTCCTAATTTGCCAATCTAGTAGAGAATGTTGGTATATGACAAGCACTTCACAATTGTCTGCCTACTAGTTTTCACCAAAAATTAGGGTTACCAGAGATATAAAAATTTTAATAATATAAGTAATTTTAACTACTAAAATAATAAGAAAAAACTGTATGTGAAGGAATCTGTAAAAAGATGTTTTTTCTAAGAAAATGTGCGAGGTATAAAGTTGACTTTTTGTTAATTTTTTCTTGGTTTAAAGGTTATTTCAAGGTTGTTTCAAGTCTCACAGATTTCAAAATCAAACTTATGATGACCAAAGGGGAAACGTGGTGAGGAGGGTGAACTGGGACTTTGGGATTGACATAGATACACTGCTATGTATGGAACAGATAACTAACAACGACCTACTGTGTAGCACAGGGAATCCACTCGGTGTTCTGTGATACCTATATGGGAAAATAATCTGAAAGGGCATGAATATATGTTTATGTATGACAGACTCACTTTGCTCTACACCTGAAACTAACACAATATTATAAATTAACTATACTTCAATAGATTTTTTAAAATTAAAGTTTGTTTCAGAATAACAAAAAAAGAGAAAGAAAATAAAGGGCAAACACTAAATCAATGTAGAAAGTTGGGTACAGAAAGAGGGAAAGAGAAAATCTTATGTAGTCAGATTGGCTAAAACCAAGTTAATTTATTACCTATTTTTTAAATAAGCTTTAATAACAAATGTGCCTATGTAAATTAAAATTTAGTTTTCTTTCTCTGTTTGACAAAGTCTTTTTGGATTATGGTCTGCTCTTAATAAGATATTATAAAAGGGTTTTCTTTACCTTTTAAGAATTCAGCCTGGAAAACCAAGATTTTATGTCTTATCAAAATATTTCCCGTGCTTCATGTAGTCTTATCAGGTCTTCCATAACTTAAGTAAAACAGAGCCTTCTCAATATTAAGAGAGCTAAGGTTGTTTTTGTTGTTGTTGTTGTTGTTGTTTTGTCTTTTTGTTTTTTTAAAACGTAACTTTCTGTATTTGCCTTTGAAATCTTTCTACTGTCACTTTGGTTAAATGGATAACTAAGTAATATTTCACAGTGACCTGTGATCCTATTAAATCGAGTGACTGAATGAACTAATGAGGATGATTATAAAATTTTATGACTTTTTTCTTTGAAACATTGCCATTTCATTAACATTCTGTTTTTCTGGATTTTTTTTAGGTTTTTTTTTAATGGATTTAAAAAAAAAGAAAAACTTTTTCTATTTTCTATGAAGCTATCTATTACAGCAATTTGGTAAGTAATATCTTTGTAAACAAAATTTTTTCCCTACTTAATCCCTCAAGAACGCATAAGCTCTTATTGAATATTCTTATTTTCATGGCAATATAGCTATTTGCATAAATTCAGGAAGAATCTGTTTTCCTTATAACAAGACACAGTGGGAAATATTGCTTATATTACCAAGACTTTGACTGGAATGTTATATTTGAGAATGATGTGCAGAAACATAACCAGGTAGTCTTAAGGAACTAAGGCTGACTTTATGGAGCCAAAAATGCCTCCCTTCAAGAAACTAGCTGGTATCTTGCTTACAGGGTTTCCAGCCTAATAGATGAGTATGGAAGGTCACCTACAGACATACCCAGATTTTTTTGGAGACCTAAAGGAAGAGAGAAATTCACCCAAATCTATAGGCTTTGCAAGTAGGTCTTCTGCTTAGCTTCCAGAATAATCTCATATTCTTTATTGAAAATTCCAGCAAAACAGACCTAAAAGAGCTTATATGGTCAGTTGCTATCCTTGATGCCTTTATAGCAATAATCAGACCATGTTCAATGGGACTAGACTTATTTTGCAAACCAATTTGTCTTACCATGATCATCTTTGATAAGAATGGGGGTGATTGTAGAGAGAAAAATTATGTTTCAGTGAAAAACTATAATACATCTTTGTGGATATTAGATTCTAGCCCTATTTGTTGTCATTGAGATTTGGTTATTTACCTGTGAACCGGAATGGAGCCTGGATTCCAGTTTCCTCCAATATTTGGCGACAAATCACCAAACTAACGTTTCCAACTTTTCTCCTACCCTTTTGATTTTCAATCACTAAGAAATAAAACCACCTTTCCCCAAAGCCCTATAAGCTGAAGCTGGATGACTTGATATAAAGATAAAAATCACAACAGCTCAGGTATGGACAACCTCTGTGCCTGTTGTTGTGTGGGGCACTCAGAAAGTTCACTGGAACACCTAATGGCATCCTTAGAGACATTCAAACTACAGAAGATGCTTTGAGCCCACTACCTAGAAATATTCTGGACTCAAAAACTGGTTTATGATCTGCTCCAACCATTAACCTTTGCTTTTCTTTTGATTCCATAGAAATGCCTCTTATTAAATCCCTGATTGCTCACACACGTAGTGGCTTCATTTAAGTGGAAGCTCACCCACAACAGCACCTCCTAAAATGAGACACAACCATTGAATGGACTGACCTATTCCCAATTTAAGAGACTGGTTTAATAAGTTAGGGAACAATGTATTTAAATTCATTCTTCTCTGCTTGTTCCAATCTACATTTTTCTCCCCTTTTGCTGAGCTCCTACCTCACAACTTCTCACCCAAATCTCTCCACAGCTACCAACTGCTTTTAATATGTGACACTTTCTAAAAATAAAGTTTCACATTGGGAACTAAAATAAACCAGAATATGTCACCCCAAAATATGCCTTTTTGACATAAAAGTTATTTTGAGCTGAAAGCAATTCAGCAGCAAGTACAGGACAAACCCTCCTTGTTTCTGCCTAAAGGCAGGATATACATTCTCCTTTCACCAGAGATGGATTTTATCAGCCCAGAGGTGGTAAAAGGAATGTGCAAACAAAGCTTGGCCATTAGTTCCCTCTCATGTATTTATCTTCCCACAGTCTGCCACCCTTGATAGGCTACACTGCTTTCCTTTGCCCTGTCATTTCTCTACACGTTTCCTGTTCTTTGCTGAAGATGCTGTATACACCAGAGTTCTAAGCCTCTGCTTTGCATTACTTTTCATTGAGGTTTCTCCTGCATGATGTGTGCAGTGCAGTGCATGTTTTAAAAAAATAATTAAAAAAAATCACAACAGCTATTAGTTTTTCCTCCTGTTAATCTGTATTTTTGTTTAAAAGTCCCAGATGAGAACCTAAGGTGAGTAAAGGTCAAGTTTTGCCTCCCCTGCACATGTAAAGCAACACATTCTCAGTTTCCGGAGACTAGAAGCTGGCCATCTTTGGAGGCCATTTTCAGCTTGTCATACCCCCTTAGGAATGCCAGTAAGAAGGAAGGCCTCTGACAGTCATAAAAAATCAAAACTTTTAAAATCACCAGCAGCCGAGGGAAGAAGAGAACTGGATTAGAAGGAGACTTTTCAGACTTTCCGGCTCCAAACCACTGAAGGAGACTCGAGGACATGGTGCTGTCTACTCCTCTATCCTGGTTGCACCAGAGAATCCCCTGAACAGCTCATAAAAAAATAACCAATGCCTGACCCCAGTTCCTGGAGATGCTGCTTCAGTTAGTCTGGGTAAACCACCCAAGCATCAACATTTTAAAATTCCATCTAAGTGATCAAGAGCCTAGATTCTGGAACCAATCTACCCACATCCAAAGGCCAACTCCACCAGAGACACATTATATAACTTTGCCTCAGCTGCTGCTTCTATAAAATGGGAAAGATGACACGAATAGGACCACCTTATAAACCTGAAGATGAGCCGACATAATATAGGTAAAGTTTTTGCCACATAGTGGCATACCATGTAAATGTTATAGGTTGTTTTTGTTTCAGATGCCTCAAAGCTCTTCAGAGGGGTACCTTTTTTCTCCTCAGGCAGGAACCCAACATGATGTCTGTGCATCTAGGATGTGAGAAGCGAGACTGGCAGGCACTCTCCAGGCACAGTGTGCCCTGCCCTGCCAGGTTGCAGTGGGCTCCAGGAGCGCTCACCCTGTTGTGCCAAGGGAAGGGCAGCAGTGGGACAGGCTTGCAGGTCTCCTCATGCTGGGATGTATACAGATTGACAAACGAGTAAGAAACAATGAGAAAGGCTAGGGGTGGGGTGGAAAAGTTGTGGTGGGCTGTATAGATGGGAAAAATGCCAAAAGCCAAGGACAGTGATCCAGGTATAGCTGTCTGCCAGAGCAGTGGTCCTCAGCCTGGCTGCCCCTGAAGACCTGAGGAGCCATAAAAAATACTTGCATTGTCGGGTCCCCACCCAGACTAATTAAATCAGAATCTTTGTGGAGTTCCCACCATGGCTCAGCAGAAATGAACCCGACCAGTATCCATGAGGATACAGATTAGATCCCTGGCCCCTCGCAATGCTTTAAGGATCCATCTGTGGTGTAGGTTGCAGACACGGCTCACATCCAGTGTTGCTGTGTCTGTGGTGTATAGGCCGGAAGCTGTAGCTCCAATTCCACCCCTAGCCTAGGATTTCCATATGCCACAACTGTAGCCCTTTAAAAAAAAAAAATCTTTGTGTGTGTGGGAATCTCGTGTGTGTGTGTG
>PVHT021183696.1:5316972-5416751 GCA_004024745.2 Catagonus wagneri
TTTTTTTTTTTTTTTCCCAGGGTAGGGGTCGAATCAGAGTTGTAGTTGCCAGCCTATGCCACAGCCACAGCAATGCCAAATCCCAGCCGCATCTGCCACCTACACCACAGCTCATGGCAACACTAGATCTTTAACCCACTGAGTGAGACCAGGGATCAAACCCCCATCCTCATGGATACTAGTCAGCTTTGTTGCCTCTGAGCCACAAAGGGAACTCCAGGATGTCTATTCTTTGTCATTAGCAGTAATCTTTTACTAAAACATATAATTGATCACATGTATTTCCTAGCCAAAAAATTCATGTATATATTGGTTCTGCCCCTTCCTCTTTGGAGAAGTTCCTCAGATCTACCGAGGGGGTGCCTTTTCCCCTTCAGGTAGGAACTCAATGTGATGTCTGTGCATCTAGGATGTGAGAAGAGAGACTGGCAGATCCTGGACTGTAGTGTTCAGTATGGCCCTGCATAAAACTCATACTCACAACCTTCGTGTTGTGTATTTTTCTTTAAGTTGACAGTTTGTAAGCTCTCTTGATGATTCTCCTTAACTAGAGTTGAAACCGCTAAGCTCATCTCTTTTGCCCGGTATCTAATCTTACTCAGCATCACCAACTGCAACACTAAATGAAGGAAGGGAGGAAAGAGAGAGAGGCTGATCATGAATGGCTGGTTCCTGTTATGTGTCAACATGTAATTCACTTTACAGCACCAATTACTTTAATCCCCATAATTACTATCCTTATTTTAAAGATAATGAATGATGAAAAGGGAAGATTTCTAGAAATAAAATAAATATAATGACAAAAAGGTGCATTTCATAAGGATTACAGCATCACTCACAGTGATGCTGTGACCAAACCAAGATTCAATCCCAAGCCTATGTCCAAAAGGGACAAAAGAAAAAAATGATATTTTTGAGTTCCCACCAAATCTAGGAGCTGTATAGAATCCTCTCAATTCCCTGAGACAGTATTTTCCTCTGTTTTACATTTGACAGGTTAGAGACTTAAAAGATTATCTAACTTTCTCAGGTCAAATGGCTTATAAATGGCAAAACTGGGATCCTGATTCGTCAGTCCATTTCTAAAGCTCCAGCCTCTATCCCATCATTTCTGCCCTTCTCTATGGCTCAAAAGCTAATTATAACAACCATAACAAAAATCACTGGAGTTCCCATCATGGCTCAGCGGAAACAAATCTGACTAGTATCCATGAGGACGTAGGTATGATCCTGGGCCTCGCTCAGTGGGTTAAGGATCCGGTGTTGCCATAAGCTGTGGCTTAGGTTGCAGCACGGCTCAGATCCCTCATTGCTGTGGCTGTGGCATAGGCCAGCAGCTACAGCTCCGATTCAGCCCTGAGCCTGGGAACCTCCATATGCCAAGGGCTTAACCCTAAGGAGACAAAAAAAAAAAAAAAAATCACTAACATTTATTAAATGCTAACCCTATATCAAAGACTGTACTGATAGTTTTATATGTATTATCCAAGGAAAAAAATCTAGTAAAATAATTATAAAGATAAAATAGTTTTCCTATAATTCAAATTTCCAGTGTTTATTACAGCACTATTCACAATAGTCAAGACATGGAAACAGCCTAAATGTCCATTGCCACATGAATGGATAAAGAAGATGTGGTACATATACACAGTGGAATACTAGTTAGCCATAAACAAGAATGAAATAATGCCATTTGCAGCAACACGGATGCAACCAGAGATTTTCATACTAAGTAAAGTAAGTCAGGAAGAGAAGAACAAATACTATATGATATCACTTATATGTGGAATCTAAAATATGATACAAATGAACTTAATCTACTAAATAGAGTCACAGACATGGTAAATGGACTTGTGGTTGCCAAGGTGGGGGTGGGTGGGAAAAGGACGGAGTGGGAGTTTGGGATTACCAATGCAAACTATTTTATATAGAATGGATAAACAACAAGGTCCTACTGTATAATACAGGGATGTGGGTTTGATCCCTGGCTTCACTCAGTGGGTTAAGGATCCAGCTTGCCACAAGCTGTGGCATAATTCACAGATGCAGCTCAGATCCAGTGTTGCTGTGGCTGTGGTGGTGGCCAAAAGCTACAGCTCCAATTTGTCCCTTGGCCCAGGAACTTCCATATGCCACAGGTGCAGCCTTTAAAATATATGTACATATAGATCCATAATGGAAAAGAATCACTTAGGGGCTTTATGTAGGTAGGCTCCATTCCTTACCTATTGAGTCAGAATCTGTATTTCAACAACATCCCCAGGTAATTCATCAGCACACTAAGGTTGGAGAAGACTGCTTCAGATGGTTTTTGTTTTCATCTTATCTTTCCAAAGAATTGTTCTGGTAATGTGTAGGTGTAGCCTAAGACTCTCCATTGACCAAGCTTCCCATGTGAGGTAGGGCAGGAGGCCCCCAAACACCCTCTCCCAATACGGCTCTTTTTCTTTGAGTATTCCAGGGTGTTGGTGACTAGATACAGACCATTATCCCAATATCTCCAGTGGGAGATCACTCCTTAACAAGACAAATTACACTGAAGGTGGGATTAGGTAATAGCCCAGGGAAAGTTAGAATGCGATAAAGCAGTATTTCTCAAACTTGAGTAATACGCAGATATTTTAAAAGGGAAAAAATTATTTTAGAGCCAGTATGCTGACAAATTGCTGGGTTTTTTAAATAAATTTTTTTGGAGTATAGTTTACTTAGAAAGTTGTGTTAGTTTCCAGTGTACAGCAAAGTAAATCAGTTATACATATACATACATCCACTCCTTTTCAGATTCTCTTCCCATATAGGTGATTACATAGTATTGAGTAGATTACCTTGTGCTATACAGTACGTTCTTGTTACCCATCTATTTTATATATAGTAGTGTGTATATGTCAATATCAATCCCCTAATTTATTCCTCCCACCCCACATTTCCCCTTTGGAAACCATAAATTTGTTTCTGTCTGTTTCTGTTTTGTAAGTTCTTGACAAATTGTTTTTATTATAAACTTTCTAAAATAGTAAAAATATATATTTGGACAGCTATAAAAATAAAACCAGTTTACAAATTAAATATAAACAAAAACTGCAAAACCAACACAAATCAAATAAACCAACGCAAATTAAATAGACAATTGTTTCTTTTCAAATAATTGGCTTTGCACAGCATAACTCTGGCACTGACAGTTATAGCACATATTCTTTCGGGTTCAGAAGATGTATATTACTGTACCCTCCCAAACTGACTCAATCCTCTATTCAAACTAAAATCCAGTGGAAGGCCGTTTGGTTTATTAAGCTCATCTTCTTTATTCATCAACCCTTGATAATTAAAGCAGTGCTCTATGGCTATTTGTTGGAAGGAAGTCACTAAATCCAGCCCCTACTCAAAGGGAGGAGAATTTGGCTCCATTTCCTAGAGGGGGCACTATCTATATAATTTATTTAGAATTCTTCTGTAAGTAAGATGTGTCCTTCCTTCCCATATATTTATTCAATACTTTTTTTCTTTCAGTATGCAATAGATAGATATGTATTTTATCCTCTGAGATATAATCTAATCCTATAGCTATTTATTTGGCTGCTCAAATTGTCCCAGCTTTGGCCATTGGACATTCTTTCATTCGGCTCCTCTGTCTCTTTGATATAGTAACTCCTCCTTGTTTCTCCCTCTCTCTCTCTCCCTCTCCTTCCCTCTCCCTCCCTACATCTCCCTCCCTCTCTCCTCTATCTTCTTTTAAGCACTTCCTTAATTTTTAGCACTAAAGAGATGATGCAGGCTCACCTTGCTTTCTCCCTGCCCCAGGGGAAGAAACCCAGCTGAAAGAAAGCAACTTTCCCAGGAGTCTTGGTTTCCTTTCTTGGAAAGGAGTGATAGAAGCAAGATTTGGTTCCCGTGTGTGATCCCTGTTACTGAGAGTTGATGTTTTCTAGGTCCTCTCAAAAGACAGATCAAAGAACAAATGTATATATACTAACCCATGTATACGCACATAATATATTTATTTATCTACCTGTCAAAGATAGGAGATGTATATGTGTGCATATTCAATAGATATCAAAGATAAGGAAAAATATAGGTATGTGTGTATATATATATGTATGTCTGTATATGTGTGTATACATGTGCATATCTATCAGAGGATGGATGATAGATAGGCAGATGGATAGACAAATGGTAGATAGATGATCTATGACCCTAATTTGGGTTTATTTTAGCCTTCTTGTTTTGCTTATTTATAAATTCTTCTCGAGTTTTCGTTGTGGCTCAGCAGATGAACCCAACTAGTATCCTTGAGGACGTGGGTTCAATCTCTGACCCCACTCCATGGGTTAAGGATCTGGCGTTTGCCATGAGCTGTGGTGTAGGTCACAGATGCAGCTCAGATCTGGCATTGCTGTGGCTGTGGTGTACGTCAGCAGCTGTAGCTCTGATTGGACTCCTAGCCTGGGAACTTCCATATGCTGCAGGTGCAGTCCTAAAAAGCTAAATAAATAAATTCTTCTTCTGAGAGTATGAAATCTGGCTCCCATTATGCACAGTTTATTTATTCATTTTTTAACCCTAGCTTACATATAAAGTAGTTTCAGAATTGCTAACTCCTACCCCAGTGAGAAACTTATTTACTAAAATTCAGTTTTGATATGCAGACCTTTCTTTAGACTTAGATATTCAGTCAAAACACTGTTTTCCAAAATTACCTATATCAGTAATTCTCTAATTCCTTCTATGAAGCTATGCCATACATTTGGAATACCGTTAGGTTTCTTTTTCACAGTCTGCATTCTGTCCTAGGAAGCCCTAACATCTCAGCTGATTTTTTGTTTTTAATTTGCATGCAACAAGTTCATTCCTTGTGGGGCACAGTTCTATGGGTTTTAGCAAATTCATAGAGTCATTTATCCACTACCCCAGTAGCACTGACCTCAAATTCCCCTTGTTCAAACTATTACATATAGAATGGATAAACAACAAAGTCCCACTGCGTAGCACAGGGAACTATATTCAATATCCTGAGATAACCCATAATGGTAAAGAATGTAAAAAAGAATATATAGATGTAACTGAATCACTTTGCTGTACAGAAGAAACTAACAGAACATTGTAAATCAACTATAATTCAATTTTTAAAAAGTAATAAATAAAAATGTAAAGTAGTGCTTTATGGCCCTGTCATGATCCTAAATACAAAAATATAAGCTTCAGCACTGAGATCATTAGCTGAACTCTGATACAAGGTGCTCATCCAGTGATGTAGAATATGCCTATAATATTTCTCAGTAATGGCTGAAATGAAAATGCAGTTAGATTACTATAACAGAAAGCATGCAGACCTCCACTCCCCCTCCTCAAGAACATGTCATGTCAGCAGATTCCCAGGAGCTTATCAACTCTAAATTGGGAAACAATAGGATAGAGAATTAGGAAGAACTGCACCCAAATAGTTTATGAAAGAAAATTCCTCTTTATGTAAATATTTCAGCTAATAAATCCAGAAGAAATTATAAAGCTTAGAATTTTATAAATCCTGATGAATTAATAAATTCAAGCAATGACCAACAAAGATAGCCGAGATCCAAGAAACACAACCTAACAAAATGTTCCTGGGAGTTCCCTTCGTGGCTCAGTGGTTAACTGAGGAACCATGAGGACTAGGAACCATGAGGTTGCGGGTTTGATCCCTGGCCTTGCTCAATGGGTTAAGGATCCGGCGTTGCCGTTGCCGTGAGCTGTGGTGAAGGTTGCAGACGCGGCTCGGATCCCGCGTTGCTGTGGCTGTGGGGAAGGCCGGCAGCCACAGCTCCTGTTAGACCCCTAGCCTGGGAACCTCCATATGCCGCGGGTGCGGCTCTACATAAAAGGCAAAAAGACAAAAAAAAAAATGTTCCTGAAGTATCCCTGCACAAAAAAGGTGACACTGGGTGTGACACAACCTCTATGTAATTACCAGTTTACAGCAAATATATGGGCAAAGGAGCATGTTAAATGACATCATAGGGGTGCAACCAGTAAAGCAAATGATGCAAAATTCTTCAGGACAAACCAGCTCCTTCAACAAATTGTAAGAAAAACAAACAGAAATAGAGAGCTTGCATATTAGTACAGACCTCAGAGTCCTACCTATAATTGCAATGTATGAGCTTTATTTAGATCCTAATTCAAACAAAAACAGTTCAAGATGTTTAATTTTATAGGGGTTATAATAATATTGTATTTAAGATTTTTCTTAATCTTTATTTTTAAAGATATAAGCATAAATATTATGGACCAAATAATATGATGACTTGGCTTAGTTTCCAAACTGTGATGGTTAATTTTGTGTGTAGGATTGGCTAAGCTCATGCTACCCAGTTTTTGGCCAAACACTAGTCTAAATGTTGCTGTGAAAGTATCTTTAGGATATGATCAACATTTAAATCAGTGAACATAGAGTAAACAGATTACCCTCCACACAAGGTAGGGGGGAGAATGGGGCCAACTCAATCAGTTGAAGAGCCTAGGATAAAAGACTGAGGTTCTCCAAGGAAGAAGTAATTCTGCTCCCACTTTGTCTTCCCAATAGAAAATGCAGCATCAGCTCTTCCCAGAGTCTCTAGCCTATTGGCCTAATCTACAGATTTCAGACTTTCCAGCCCCCATTAGCTCCAGAATAAATTCCTTAAAATTAATCAATCTCTCTCTCATTCTCCAGATAGTCATAAGCAAGTACACGGGCACGCACATCTGTTTCTGTGGCGAATTCTTACTAACACAAAAATCACTTGGGGGAGAGGTAAAATAAATAAGCAAACAGATAAAACAAAATTGACAATGAGTTAGTAATTGTTGCACCTGGCTAATGGGTATATTACACTATTATCTTTTTTTTTTGTCTTTTGTCTTTTTAGGGCCGCACAAACAGCATATGGAGGTTCCCAGGCTAGGGGCCTAATTGAAGCTGTAGCTGCCTGCCTATACCACAGTCACAGCCACAGCCACAGCCACAGCAACGTGGGATCCAACACATGTCTGTGACTTACACCACAGTTCACAGCAATGCCAGATCTGTCACCCATCGAGCGAGGCCAGGGATCGAACCTGCTTCCTCATGGATGCTAGTCAGATTCGTTTCCACTGAGCTATGACAGGAACTCCACTGTTATCTCTTATTTTTGTGTCTTAAAGTTGGGAAAGATAAAAAGAATGGAAGAGCTACATCAAAAGAAATGAAAGATGCTGGACAGCACAGGGAACTATATCTGATCACCTGTGACTGAACATGATGGAGGATAGTGTGAAAAAAAAGGTATATGGATGTATGTCTGGGTCACTTTGCTGTGCAGCAGGAATTGACAGAACATTGTAAATCAACTATAGTAAAAAATTTTTAATTAAAAAAATGAAATGAAGGAGATATTGGGTTTTTTGGGAGGTGGATTTTGGTGTTTTTTTGTCATAGGGTCTTGATGACAGCACAGCATATGGAAAATCAAAGCTACCCTGAGAAATCCAAGGCTGTGACCCCAGGATTTATAAAGCAGAAGCTAAAGCTGGAAGTGTCTGGCCTTGGAGGTGACTCTTCCCTTGACATTGAACTTTCAGTCGGATTTAGATTGGCCCCTCCCTCCCTGGCCCCACTGCATCTGCACATCACTTTTCCACAGCACTTTTCTGGACTGAAGAAAAAAATCATAGGATATCCCATTTTATAAATTAAATTAATGGTGGGGGAGGTCCAACTGGCTGCATCTGCGGCATGCAGAAGTTCCTGGGCCAGGAATCGAATCCACCTGCCCCAGAGCTGTAACCAGACCCACAGTAGTGACAATGCTAGATCCTTTACCCACTGAGCCACAAGGGAACTCCTCTTTGCATCTACTTTGTAGGGGGAAAGAGAAATTGTGTGAGGTAAAAATGAGAAAGATTGGCATCTAAACCCCAGCCTCCTTCAAATTTAAGTTTAGGCAAAAAAAAAAAAAAAAAAAAAAGGCAGAGAACTTTATGGCTCACTGTGCTCCACAGCAAATGCTCTGACTCCCGAACAGGAAAATGAGGACTCTGAGTTGAAATTTCCTTCCCTCTTGCGTCCTCCTGTGTCTCCTGATTTGACACTTAAAGTCATTATTTCAGTACACACACACACAAAACAAAACTATTTGCTACTGTCTCCACCTCACAGAAGCTCAAGTATACAAGTTCATGACAAAGCCTCAGGGTAAAGGAGAAAGGATAAAGCGAATAAAGAGGACTGAGCACTGCTGCCTGGGCTACCAGCCCCCGAGTTGGGTTGAGCGTCTGTGGAGAACAGCAAGGCTCCGTGAGAAAACCATACACAGGCCTTCCTTTGACAGAAATCTGAAAGGTCCCCAGAAATACCAGTGTCAGTCACTGGTGTTGACAGCTTTGCAAGGCTGTCACCCAGGTTTTCAGTTCCTGCTCTTCAGCCCTTGGTGCTACTTTGTGGTGACAAAAATGTAGATACACTTGTCACATTTGACCACAACAACTACAAAGTACAGGATGCCAGTGAATTTTAAAATCCAGATAAACAGCTTTTTAGTCTAAGTGTGTCCCATATATTGCATGCGTTATTTGGAATAAAAGTTTAGTGGGTATCCTGTGTTTTATCTGGCCACCCATGAAGGCATTTCCAGGGGATAAAGAACTGCTCAGTGTGGAGATTTCTCAAGAAAGACCCATGAAGACACTGTCAGTAAAGTGTCACATGAAAATAAGAGGGAAAAGCGGAAATATTTCTTTCTCCTGAAGAATGAAATCCATTAGCATGTTTCTCTGAGTAGGAATTCTCAGGTTGACTTGGTCTTGACTTCTGAATATTTCCAGATCTCTCTTTAAACATCCTGTGCTTTCCTGAATTACACTCTGGCTCTTTCTTAATCAAACATATCCCTGTGCCTCATTTATATGGTGAGAAATTTAGTCTAAAATGTTGGTGCTCTCATCAAATAAGCTGACAACCCCTGGGCCCAGGTTCCACTGTAAGAGCCAACTTGAATTGGTATGGCTATGTCTTTTTATCTCAGTCAACAGATGGTAAAAGTATAGCCACAATCAAATTGTGGGATGCAGTAGGTAGGAATGCTAGAAATCCTCTGATGTTAAAAACGGGTCAGTCTCAAAAACAAAATTGTCTGTCTTATATTTGATAAGGTTAAATTGTGGGATGCAGTAGGAAGGAATGCTAGAAATCCTCTGATGTTAAAAATGGGTCAGTCTCAAAAAAATTGTCTATCTTATGTTTGATAAGATTAAATTATGGGATGCAGTAGGAAAGAATGCTAGAAATCCTCTGATGTTAAAAATGGGTCAGTCTCAAAAAAAGGGGGGGTCAATCTTATATTTGATAAGGTTGGAACCATTGGTCAAGGATGGTTTCCAGTGCCTCTTCCAGCTGCTTCATAATTTCCAGCATTCCGACATCCAAGCACTGAATGAATCATTGGTTCTTCACTAGTTCTTCCACAAATTGGCTCTGAGCAAGTAGATTAAGAGAGGAAAGTCTTGAGACGCTAAGTAAGGACTGTCATAAAAGTGGTCATATATGATGGGGCACTGTATTAATCTTGTCGTTCCTTTCAACAAATATAGATCAAGGACCTAATATACAAGATACTTTCTGAATTTCTGTTGGTGTTTTGATTTCTTTCCCGTGGTCAAATACTACAGTAATTTAGGTGGTGTAATTTATAGACATTTTGATCTCCATAAAGAAGTTGTTAAAACTTACTTTTGTATTAGTTTTCATTTGTTCTCTTTTTACAAATATTTATGATGCACTATTTCTGGACTAGATATTATATTCCTCTCTTGTTGACAATCTGCTACATACTATATCTTCCAAAGAGATAAAAACAAAAAAGGAAGATGAAGCCTCTTGTTCAGTGACTCCTCGTTCCTCCTGCAGATAATACCCCAAATATGTATATTTCCTTATATATATTTACATATATATTTGCTTTTTAGGGTAATATATACATACATACATACACATATATATATATGTATGTATATATTTTTTTCCTTTTTGTTTTTACTAAGTCCTTTGGAGCTACTTGGACACCCTCAGGGCCCTCAGGGGTCCTACACTAGATGGTTTCTTATAGTCCACCCAGTTCCTTGACACCACTATTCAGTGTCTCCATCCAACGTTCCCAGACAGCATCACAGCTACACAGAAGTCAGACCACAGCCAATCATGAAATATTTAAATAGGCTGCTAACGGGCACCAGGGATACAAGAAGAAAGGAAACATCACTGTTAATGAGCACACATATGGCTTACAATTCATTTAAACATGCATGGATCAAGGACTTACTATGGACTAGGCACCTGTGAAATGCTTTCCCTACAGTACTACACCTTATCCACGCATCTCCAAGGGGTACAAACTACCAGTAGCCCCCTGGTATTAACAGGAGGAAACTAAGACTTAGAAAGGATAAAGAACTTTTCGAAAGGGTTCTCATAGCAAGTGAAATGGCAGAGCTGGGATGTGAACCTGGTCTGGCTGTCTCTGGAACCCAGACTCTTACTAATATGTTCCTGCTCTTCCACGAGGGACAGTACAACTCCAAGTGTGAAGGACAAAGAGGACTCCAGCACGCCTGGCCCAGAGGGTGAGGCAGGGCGGGAGTGGAATGAAGAAAGACGGCTTAGAGGTGAGCTTCAGAGCTTACTCAATGCCATCTGAAGAGGCTGCCATCTCTGCTGCAGCCCCGCTTCTTCAGGAACCCTCATTATCCAGGGAAGGAAAAGTAAAGGTTGAAGAAAAGTGAGAGAGAGGTGTCACAGCTCCAGGCACACTGCTCCTCTGCCAGTATCAGGAAGCTAGTAAAAGCTTTGAAGCAAGGAAGTTACATGTCTAAGTGGTATTTCGGGAAGATTAATTTGGCAGCAATGCACAGAAGATATTAAAGGGAGCAAAAGCCTGGAGGCAAGGAAACCGGTTAAGAGGCTATTGCAGACGTTCCTTTCTGAGATGATGAGTCTGAATCAGAACTGGGCAGTGGGAACAGGAGAACAGTGACAAATGTGAGCATTTCCCACCAAGCAGGAAAAGCTGACCGGCCCTGGGGAACTGCAGGGTCAAGGCTGTGGTCCACAGTGGTCTGAGGCTGGGAGAGGAGGGGAGGAAAGATACCCCTAGGGCTGGTAGTTGTCCCAACCCTGCACACTGGGGTCCCTGTCTCCTCTCCAGACCACAAGGCCCAAGAAGTCACCGAGCCTCCCTGTGTCTGGCAGACTCACAGCTTTGCCCATTGCCAACCACAGGCAGGGGGTTTGGTAGACTCAATAAACATTGACCAGCAGTCTGTTTCCTCTAGCTGGAATGCTCTGTTCCCACCTTTGCCTGGAAAGGCCTCCCTGGGGGCCCAGCACAAACATCTCTCCCTCGGAGAGGCCCCTGTGACCAGTCAATCTAAATTAGGTCTTCCAGTTTTCCTCTCAGAGAAACTTTTCCTCCCCATATTTTTTTACAATGTGGAATTTTATGTTTGTTGCTTTTTCATTCATCTTTAATTTCCTTTCATTGTTTTTGTTATCGGTGGTGTTTTCTACCTTCCCCCACCAGACTATAAGCTCTGCAAAGTCAGTTTATCTTTTCACCATTGAGTCCTCAATAGCTGGCACAGTGCTGTGCCACAGAAATAAAATGGAAGCCGAGTATATAATTTTAAATTTCCAGTAGTCACATTTTTTAAAGTAAGAAGAAATGGGTGAAATTAATTTTAATAACATGTTCTTTAACCAAACATATCCAAAATGTTATCATTTAAATATACGATCTATAGAAAAAATTACCAGTGGGACAGTTTCCATTCCTTTTTTTGGACTAGGTCTTCAACGTCTGTATTTCATACTCACAGCACATCTCAGCTGAGACTAGCCACATGTCAAGTGTTCCATAACCACATGTGATGAGTGGCTACCATAATGGACAATACAGGTCCTTGCATGATGCTTGACATATATTACTTACCTAATAAAAAGTCAATTCATGAAAAAAGAAGAGTGGGAAGGGTAGAAAATAGGAGAAAAAAAGGAGAGAGACAAAGAAAGGAAAGAGAAACTAACATCTATCAAGTATTTACTATGTTAGGTTCTTTCCTCTATCAAAAAACTATGCAGCAAGGAGATTCTGCTGTATAGCACCAGCACTTCTGACAAATTTGTATATGTACATGTGACCAGGTCACCACACTGTACAGTTGGAAAATTGATAGAAAACTGTAAACCAACTATAATGGGAAAAAAATAGAGATAGAAGCAAATTCTGTGTAATTAAAAAAAAAAACTCACATCAACCCTTGTGAGGTAGACATTATGAGAACAATCTTTACAAATGGTTTGGTGGCTTGTAACTTTCCCAAGATCACGTGCTCACTGGAGTTAAAGAAGCAAGATTTGGAACAGATCTCCCTTCCCCAACTGTGCTTCTTCACTCCCAGAAGCCATACCTAACACATCTGGTCAAGCCACACTGCTGTCTAAATCTCTCTCTGCTCCAAGGGCTCCTATAACACAGCATTTCAAATCTCACAGACACTCTCATCTCAAATGTGGTCTGTCCATTGCAGGCTAACTTGGTAGTGTCTCCTTCACCCTCCAGACATATTTTAGGGGCATTCTTACCTCATTTGCTGCTGTCCATCAGGACTCTGTTATGACCAAATGAAACGGCGGCATTTAAAATTCCCCAAATAGGGGAGTTCCCGTCATGGCTCAGTGATTAACGAATCCAACTAGGAACCATGAGGTTGCGGATTCAATCCCTGGCCTTGCTCAGTGGGTTAAGGATCCGACACTGCTGTGAGCTGTGGTGTAGGTTGCAGACGTGGCTCGGATCCCACGTTGCTGTGGCTGTGGTGAAGGCTGGCAGCTACAACTCCTGTTAGACCCCTAGGCTGAGAACCTCCATATGTCACGGGTGTGGCTCTAGATAAGGCAAAAAGACAAAAAAATAAAATAAAATAAAATAAAATTCCCCAAATAGGGAATTCTCGTTATGGCGTAGCGGAAATGAATCCAACTAGTATTCATGAGGATGCAAGTTCTATCCCTGGCCTCGCTAAGTGGGTCAAGGATCCAGCATTGCCATGAGCTATGGTGTAGGTCTCAGAAGCAGACTGGATCCTGCATTGCTGTGGCTGTGGTATAGGCCGGCAGCTGTGGCTCTGATTCTACCCCTAGCCTGGGAACTTCCATATGCTGCAGCTGCAGCCCTTAAAAAAAAAAAAAAAAAAAAAAATTCCTCAAATAGCCAAGTTCTCAAACATACCTCCTTAGCTTTATACAGTTTTTCTGCTGCCTGGGACCCTTCCTTCCTTCAACCAATGAACACACATCCTACATGACACAGTTCCAGAAAAAAGGAGGAAGAAAGAGATGGGGGCAAACTCAGTTCAGCAGTCCTCTCAGCCAAGGACTGGACCCACTCTCCAAGTGTGAGGGTCCCCTTTTCCAGGTTCCCATGGCACTCTCGTGGAGTTTTTCATGTACTCCACCATTACTCATCCCGGTCTCCCTCACTGGACAGTGAGTTTCTGGAAAGCAGGAACTGTGTCTTTTATCTTTACATCCTCATTGCCCAGCATTTATTGAATGGGTTGTTAAACAAGTAGATAAATGAACAGGTGGACTGATGAGCATGCTTACAGCTCTGTTTGAGTATAAGAAACAATATGTGGTCCCAAGAGTTAAAAGAGGATAAAGGACTCTTGCAATATCTTCATCCCACTCACACCAGTTGTCAGGGTGTGAGTCACAGTGACAGGAGCAGACAGTATCAGTAGAGCACCCTGAGATGCCGTCAAACCATTTCATAAGAAGCCATGCTCTATGCAGTGCAGAAGATGTAGCAAAGCTGGGGCCGGCGTTCACATTAGCTCCCAGGAGGTCAGGAACGTGTGGAAGTGGTGAAATGTAGTAGGTAGGAAGAAGCATGCTAAGCATCAGCATGTGGAGCCAAGGAGCCCAAAGCCAAGGAGCCCAGGCTCACTGACCTAGAAAGGACAGGGGACAGGTGGTATTGGTATTCATCTAACCCCCCAGAAGAGCAGATGATGGCAAACTGCAGTGAGCAAAGGGCAGGACCACAGGAACTGGGCAAGTGTACTCACCGGCTGAGGAGACCATGAGAGATGTTTATAGATGGGACTGTTGATTGCATTGAAATTGCGGTCTATAATGTCTGGGACCAAAACCTCTAATTTTTGATGCAGCATAATCATGTGCTCCTGGTGGGTACTGTTGTGTCAGAGGAAAATACATATTCCCTCAGTCCCAGGAGCAGCCATGTGAGTATAAGGTGGTCCAAGGCTTGTGGAAGTCAGACCTCCCCAGCCAGTTGCCCAGAAATGAGCCCCTTCATCCACAGCGTCATGATCTATGTACACTGTGACATGAAAAATGCTAAGAAGCATGGAGTTAGACCATATGATATAAATGAGCAGCACCAGAGATGTAGAACTCTAAAAAGGATTACATTTAACAGGGTCCAGAGGGCAGAGGGTAGAAGACATGACAGTAGATAGGACTAGAGTCACAATCTCGCAAATGTACAGACCAAGGTCATCCTATTTGTGTGAGTGTTTCTGTGAGTTCAGGTGGAAGGTGGGACACTAGGGTGTATCACACTATTAAAAATAACTAAATGACAAAAGTTCACAAGAGTAAAGCCCAGGTTCTCAGAAAAGTTACACTCCTGAAAAACAAACAAAGCAAGGAGAGTGATATTTTGTCACCCCAATAGCCCACGTTTCCTGAATCAGAGAGGCAGATTAGGGGCCAGAGTCAGCCCTACAACCAACTGCCTTGCACCCACCCTCCCCCCTCCCACCAGGGTATGGCCCAGGGAGAAATTAGCTCCTTAGAATTAGAAACTCTCATGGAATTTCTCAGACATACCATCATTAGAGCATCATAGATAAGCTGGAAAGTGAGGAGAAGAGGGTGTGGTTGTCATAGGCCAGGCCCATCACCCCCATGCCCAACATTTACTCTCCTGCCACTGTTTGTCTTTTCCAGCTTAGGTCTGAACTCAGGGTTGGACAGAGCTAGGCAGAGCTAGGCAGAGCTAGGCAGGTATATAACCAGAGAACCACAGTGTTCCCTGGGTGAGGACTGGAGATATTAGCAAAACATGGCTTCTACTGAACTCCTACTCAACCAGAAACAACAAACAATCGACAACACCTTTTTCCACATTACTAAACTGATCAGAAATACATTTCATAGTTATGGCAAACGGGCTTAGAGCTCTCCTGAGGCCAGGGGTCAGGAGGAAGGCAGGGGCTAAAGGTGGCAAGGAGGCTCTGGTCACTCTGCGCAGGTCCCAGATCAGTCCCACCTGTCAGAGTGACTCTGGATGGCATCACTCTGCTGTGGCCTGCATGGACAGAAGGCCAGATCCAGCTGGCACAGAGTGCTATGGAGTCAACAGCCCCAAGGATCTGTGTGTACGTGCTGAAGCAAGCATGGCCCTACAACATCCCTAGCCAAGAAGCAGCTAACATCTGGGATCCAAATAAACCTGCCAGGGTGGGGCTGATTCCAAAAATGTGAAACTAAAGCAAATACCACCACGCCCAACATCAGCCAGAGCTGCAGATGTCACATGGACTCCAACTAACATTGCCAGTGGGGAGCAGAGCACATGCTAGAGGAATTTAAGCTCCTCTAAATCCCAAATTAAAAGCCATCCAAGGCCTTCACAGAGCTCTACTCTCTAAACTTTGCCCCTAGCTTCTAAAGGGGGTCTTCAACATTTGGAAATGACTAGAAAGCAACTATCTTCCTTCCTAAAAGCTATTAAAACGTTTACCCGCTCATCATCCATCATGGGCCAAAGAAGAATTAGGCCAAAGAAGAATCCCACCCTTATCCTGCAAAGGGTGCTCCAGGTCCCAGCCTGGCAGTGCCACCATGATGACCTCAACTTTCTGACTTCCCCTTATCCCTTCACCTCCTAGACCAAGACAGGAAAATCGAGTTTTCTTAGGGATGAAATACTCTGTTCTCACACTCTTATAGACAGGAAATTATAAAGGCAGAGGATGCTTTTATAAAAAGGTGAAGCCAGGTTGGCAGTCTGTGTCTGCTTGCTTCTCTAAGGGATGCAGGGAAAATATGTGAACTAGAGGCCCCACAATATCTCACATCAAGCTGCACAGAGTTGGAGGTTCCTTTGGAGTATTGTGTCTCAGGGACGAGATGGGGGAGGAATATGGGTGGTTATGTAAAAAGGCATTACAGGTAAAGCCACAAAATACAGAAAAAAGAAAAGGTTTAAAATAGGAACAAAAAACAAAGTCAATGAATAGAAAACAGTAACAAATACAGTAGATATTAATCCAACTACAGCAATAATCAGTTTAAATGTCAATGGTCAAAATGCACCAATTAAAAGGTAAGATTGTCAGAGTGGATTAAAAATTTTTAAGACCCAACTATATGTTGTCTACAAGAAATTCACTTTAGGGAGTTCCTGTTGTGGCTTAGTGGGTTACGAACCAGACTAGTATCCACTCAGTGGGTTAAGGATCCAGTGTTTCTGTGGCTATGGTACAGGCCTGCAGCTAAAGCTCTGATTCGACCCCTACCCTGGGAACTTCCATATGCCCTACAAAGCAAAATAACAAAAAATAAAAAAAATAAGTTAACTTTAAATATAAAGATAGCTATAAATTAAAAGTATAGAGATATTTGTGTTATGCTAACACTAATCAAAAGAGAGCATGAGTAGTGATATTATTTCAGCCAGAACAGACTTCAGAGCAAGAGAAATTATCAGGAATAAGGAGGAGTATTGCATAATGATAAAGGGGTCAATTTTCCAAGAAGACGTAAAGACATTTAATGGGTATGCCCCCAAAAACAGAACATCGAGATACATAAGGCGAAAACTCTCAGAACTGCAAAAAGAAATAGGTGAATTCATTATTTTAGCTGGAGACTTTAACACCATCTACAAGAAATGAACAGATCCAGCGGGCAGAAAATCAGTAAGAACACAGTTGAACTCAATAATATTCATCAATCAACTGGATATAATTGACATGGATAAACTACTTCATCCAGCAACAGCAGAATACACATTCTTCTCAAGTTCAAATGAAACAGTCACCAAGATAAATCATATTCTGGGTCATAAAACATACCTTAACAAATTTAAAAGGATAGAAGTCATCCAATATATAACCTCAGACCACAATGAAATTTAACTAGAAACCAGCAAGATAAAAATAGCTGGAAAATGCTCGAATACAAGAAGATAAACAACATTCTTCAAATAACACAAGGGACAAAGGAAAAAATCGCAAGAGAATTTTTTAATCTTGAAATGAAAGTGAAAAGACAAATTATTAAAATTTGTGGGTTGTAGTAAAAGTAGTGCTTAGTGGGAAATTTGTAACATTAAATGCATATATTTAGAAAGAAGAAAGATATAGAATGAATAAACTAAGCTTCCATGTTAGGGAACTAGGAAAAGAGAAAATTAAATCTAAAGTTAGCAGAAGAAAAGAAACAGTAAGAATTAGGACAGAAATTAATAAAACTGAAAACGGAAAACAAATAAAGAAAATCAACAAAACCAAAACCCAGTTCCTTAAAAAGTTCAAAAAAATAAATAAGCCTCTAGCCAGGTTAACTAAGGAAAAAAGAAAGAAGACACAAATTACTAGTACCAGATATGAAAGAAGGGACATCTATACAAATTCCATGAACACTAAAATTATAATAAAGGAACACTGTGAACAAGTCCCAACAAAGTCTATGGTAACCTAGATGAAATGGAAGGATTCTTTGAAAGATACAATCTACTAAATTCACATGATAAGATAGAGACAATCTGAATAGCTCTATACCTATTAAAGAACTTGAACAGAAAATTAATAACCTTCCAAAACAGAAAGCAGCAGGCCCACATAGGTTCACTGATGAATTCCATGAAACATGTAAGGAAGAAATTATACCAATTCTCTATAATCTCTTCCAGAAGACAGAAGCTAAGGGAGTACTTCCTAACTCATTTTCTAACTCATTTCCTAACTCCTTTCCTAACTCATTATTCTAACACCAAAATGTGACAAAGATTTTTTGGGAAAACAAAACTGCAGACCAATATATCTTATAAGCAGAGATGCCAAACTGCTCATTAAAATACTAGCAAATCAAATCCAACAATGTACAAAAAATAATTATACATCACAAGTAAGTGGGATTTATTCCAGGTATGCAAAGCTGGTTCAACATTCAAAAATCAGTCAATGTGATCCATCACAACAATAGGCTAAAGAAGAAAAATCATGTGATCATATCAATAGATGCAGAAATAGCATTTGAAGAGTTCCCTCTATGGCACAGTGGGTTAAGCATCCGACTGCAGCAGCTCAGGTCATTGTAGAGGCATAGGTTTGATCCCCGGCCTGCCATAGTGGGTTAAAGGATCCAGCATTGCTGCAGCTGCAAGCTGTGCCACAGCTATGGCTTGAATTTAACCCCTGGCTCAGAACTTCCATATGCCATGGATGCATCCATTAAAAAAAGAAAGAAGGAAAAGAAAAAAGAAATAGCATTTGACAAAATCTAGCACCCATTCATCATTTAAAAAAAAAAAAGATACAACAACAACAACAAAAAATCTTTCTGCAAACTAGGAATAGAGGGGACTTCCTCAGCTTGATAAAGTCTTTTACCAAAATCTATAACTAACATCATATTTGATGAGGAACTAGAAGTCTTCTAGCTAAGATCAGGAAAAGCAGAGGTAGTGCCTCTCCTTTTCAACATTGTTTTGGAAGTCTTAGGTAATGCAGTAAGACAAGAAAGGGAAATAAAAGATATGCATTGGGAAAGAAGAAATAAAACTGTCTTTGTTTACAGATGACATGATCATCTATGTAAAAAAATCCAAAAGAATCAATAAAAACTGGAAGTAATAAGCATTCACGGCAAGATTTTGAGATAACAAGTAGAAATATGTGAAACTAAAAAACTTCTGTGCAGCAAATGAAACCATCAACAGAATGAAAAGGCAACCTGGAAAGGGATAAAATATTTTTAAATCATATATCTCCTAAGGAGTTAACAGCCAAAATGTATAAAGAACGTATACGATTCGATAACAAAAAAATTAACAATCCAATTTAAAAATGGGCAGAACTGAATAGACATTTTTCCAAAGAATACACGCAAATGGCCAACAGGTACATGAAAAGGTGTTCAACATCACTAATCATCTGGGAAAGGTAAATCAAAACTACCATGAGATAATACCTTACACTTGTTAGAATGGCTGTTATAAAAAAGATAAGAAATAACAATTGTTAGCAAGGATGTGAAGTCAAGAATCCCTGTGCATTTTGGGAGAGAATATAAATTGGTGCAGCCACTATGGAAAAGTGTGGAGGGGCCTCAAAAAATTAAAAATAAAACTGCTATATGCTGCAGCAATTCCACTTTTGGATATTAATCCAAAGGAAACAAAATCACTCTTAAAAAGATATATGCACCCTCAAGTTCCCTGCAATATTATTTACTGTAGTCAAGACATGGAAACAACCTAGGTGTCCACTGACAGAAGAATGGATAAAGAAAATGTGGTATACATGCAATGGAATATTATTTAACCATGAAAAAGAAGGAAGTCCTTCCATTTACAACAACATGAATAAAACCTGAGGGCATTATGCTAAGTGAAATAAGTCCGAGAAAGAAAGACAAATGCTGTATGATCTCAATTATATGGGTGATCTTTTTTTGTGTGTGGAGGGGTGCTTTTTAGGGCCACACCCACGGCATATGGAAGTTCCCAGGCTAGGAGTTTAATCAGAGCTACAGCTACCACCCTACACCACAGCTCATAGCAACACCAGATACTTAATCCACTGAATGAGGCCAGGGATAGAACCTGCATCCTTGTGGATGCTAGCCAGGTTCATTTAGGCTGTGCCACAACAGGAACTCTCTATACGTGCAATCTCAAAAAAAAAAAACCCACTCATAGATACAAAGAACAGATCAGTGGTTGCCACAGGATGGCAAGAAAAGGGGAATAAAATGGGAAAATGTGGTCAAAAGGTACAAATTCCCAGTTATAAGATTAAAAAGACCTGGGGACATAATATTCTACATGTTGACTGTACTTAAGAATACTACAGCGTGTATTTGAAAGTTGCTAAGAAAGTAGATCTTAAAAGTTCCCAGCACACACACATACACCACACAATTTGTAACTGTGTATGATAACTGATGTTAACTAATCTTATTATGGTAATCATTTCTCAGCATATATATATATATATACAATATAATGATTTGATATATCAAATCATTATATTGTATACCTAAAACTAATACAATGTTATATGTCAATTTTATCTTAATAAAAAATAAAGGAAAAAAAAACAAGACAAACAACTAAATTAAAAAGTGGGCTAAAGACCTAAACAGACACTTCATCAAAGATACACAGTTAAAAAATAAGCACATGAAAAGAAGCTCAATATTATGTCATTCGGGAATTGTAAATTAAAGCAAAAATGACGTCCCGCTACACACCTGTTAGAATGGCTAATATGTGGAAAACACAAATGCTGTGATGATGTGAAGCCACAAGAACTCCTCCTATTCATTGCTGATGGGAAAGCAATATGGTACAGATACTTTGGAAGACCATTTGGCAGCTTCTTAAATATCAATCTTACTCTTACCATATGATCCAACAATCATGTTGCTTAGTATTTACCCAAAGGAGTTGAAAGCATATCCACACAAAAATATGCACATGGATTTTTTTTTTTGGTGGGGGGGGTGGGGAGGGTTGTGGCTGTATCCAGGGCATGCTGAAGTTCCTGGGCCAGGGATCAAACCACTTCCACAGCTGTGACAATGCCAGACCCTTAACCTACTGAACCACTGGGGAACTTCAGTAAATGGTTGTTTATAATATTTTTATTCACAATTGTCAAAACTTAGAAATAGGAGTTCCTGCTGTGGCACAATGGGATTGGTGGTGTCTCTGCAGGACCAGGTCACAGGTTTGATCTCTGGCCCAGCACAGTGGATTAAGGGATCTGGCATTGCTTCAGTTGCAGCATAGTTGCAACCATGGCTTGGATCTGATCCCTGGCCTGGGATTCCATATGCCTTGGGGCAGCCAAAAAAGCAAAAAAACAAAAAACCCTTGGGAAGACTAAGATGTCCTTCAGTAGATAAACGGATAATTAAGTGTAACACATCCATGCAATGGAATATTATCCAGTGATAAAAAGAAATGAGCTACCAAGGCACAAAAAGACATGGAAGAAACTTAAGTACACATTGCCAAGTGAAAGAAGCCAATCTGGAAAGACTACTTCCTACATGATTTCAGCTTTGTGACATTCTAGAAAAGGCAAAACCACAGAGACAGGAACAAGATCGGTGGTTGCCAGGAGTTAGGAAAGGAGGGCTGAATAGGCAGAGCACAGAGGATTTTTAGGGCAGTGAATCTATTAGATATGATACTATAATGGTAGGTGCATGTCATTATACATTTACCAAAACCCACGGGATGTACACCACCAAGAATGAACTATAATGTGAACTAGGAACTCTGAGTAATAATAATGTGTCAGTGTAGGTTCGTCACAAGGTACCTCTCTACAGTGGGACGTGGATAGTTAGAAAGGCTGTGCATGCGTTGGGGGAGAGGGTATGTGGGACGTCTCTGTACTCTCTGCTCAATTTTGCTGTGAATCAAAAATTCTTCTTAAAAATAAAATCTATTTTTAAAAGGGCACTTGCAGGTAGATGCCCAATGTAGAAGGTCACATAAACAACAGAGCAGGCAGTACCACCTTGCTTAACCCAGCAGGGGCAGCAAAAAGGGGGTCCCACCAATTTGTCCCATATCCAGCATCTACTAGCATCCTAACACAGCCCTAAAGGAAACCCAAAAATCACGTTCTGTGCTCCCAAGCAATTCCTGTTTTCATGCGCCAAAAATGGTGAGCCCTCAGTGAATCAACATAAGGGGAAGAGGAGTCAGCAGACACTCCTGTTTACTGGGAATTGTGTCCAGTACCCAGCAGGGGAACTCACTTGGTACCTCAACAAAAGCCAACTCTATCCAAGCAAGCTGAGTCACCCTCTGGCCCAGAACCAGCAAAGAGTCTCCCTGAAACACCTCCCAGATTCCAGTCCCTCCTGAAATGGAGGTCAGCCTCTGCAGGCCCACACACTCCACAGCCCTAAAGGGCAACAACCACAGCTCAGAGTCTTGCTCATGTATCCCAATTTTTTTTTTCTCCTTTCACCATCATGTTGTCCGCTCTGTTGCTCTCTTCTGAAATCCCTCTAGTGTATCCTAAAGTTTGAGAGTTTTATTGCCTTTCTCTGAGCCTGTAATACAACAGGTGCTAAAACACGGTTACTCCGGGGCCTCACCAAGAGGCAATGAAAACAAGATCCAACCTGCCCGCCATGATCATGCCCCACACACATCCCCCTAAGACGGCTTATGTCTCCCATGTAAGGCAGTGTGCACAGCTGTGTCTTGAAGCCTGTGGCCACAATCCTACCATCAAATGTGAAGGGAAGTGATAACAAGCCCTGGACCCCAACAGAGGCTGGAGACAAACATATGAGGGCAGGGGAACATTCCATCTTGCTTGCTTGCCAGCCCATCTGAAAAGAATTTAAGGTTGCTTACAAAGATGAATAGAGTTGGCAACATAAAATAAGGATGAATGAGAAAAATGGGAAGTTGAGAGGCTTGGTTCTTTTGCATTAGGAGTGAGGAAAGATTGCCAGCAATTGAATGGTCTCTAACTTCACCTTTCCCCACTTCAATCTGTCCCTTCTTTACTGGTCCTACGCAATTCTAGCCCTCTTGTCAAGGTCACCAAAGATCCCTAAAATGTTCAATTCAATAGCCAATTCCAATCCAAAGAAAACCCTAATTTGATGAGTACATGCACCCCTATGTTCATAGCAGCACTATTCACAATAGGCAAGACACGGAAACAAACTAAATGTCCATCAACAGATGAATTGATAAGATGCAGTACCTATATACAATGGAATACTACTCAGCCATAAAAAAAAGAATGAAATAATGCCATTTGTAGCAACATGAATGGACCTAGAGATTATCATAATAAGTGAAGTAAGTCAAAGACAAATACATGGTATCGCTTATTTGTGGAATCTTAAAAAATGATACAAATGAACTTATTTACAATGCAAAAACAGACTTACAAGACATAGCAAATAAATTTCGATGGAGTTCCCTGATCATCTAGTGGATAGGACTTGGTGTTTTCACTGCTGTGACCCAGGTTGAACCCCTGGTCTGAAAACTGAGATCTCACATCAAGCTGCTGCATGCCACAAACCTCCCCACTCCCAACCCTGAAAAGAAAGGAAAGGAGAGGAGAGGAGAAGAGGGGAGAGGAGAGGATAGGAGGAAGGGAGGGAGAGAAAGGAAAGGAGAGAAAGAAAAAGTTAACAAATTTATGGAAAGAGGGGAGAGACGGGTTAAATTAGGAGTTTGGGATTAACAAATACACATTACTTTATATAAAATATATAAAAAACCATGTCCTACTCTATGGCACAGAAAACTATATTCAATATCATATAATAACTATAATGGAAAAGAATCTGTGAATATATGTGTGTGTATGTATGTGTGTGTGTATTATTATATATATATAATCACTTTGTTGTACCCCAGAAAGTAACACAACATTGTAAATCAACTGTACTTTAATTAAAATAAAGAAATAAAGAGCCTATTCTGTCCTCAACTCACTTGAGCCACTAGTAGAATTTCAGAGGTGATCACTGTCCCCCACCACCTGCAAATATTCTTCTCCTTTGTTTCCTCTTCACTGCTCCCTCCTTCTTTCCTGCCAACTCCTTATCTCACAGCTTGTTAAAATTAAAATGTCTTAGTGCTCAGTTTTTAGAACTCTCTCCTTTTCTGTCACCCTCAGTACTGGGGGATCTCATTCCGCTTCCTGGCATTAAATACATGCCACATGTCCACCACTCCCAGATTTGTACTTTTAGTCCAGGCTCCCCCCAGATGCTAGACTCCTACATCCAACTTCCTTCTCAGCATCTCCACTCAGATGCCTAACATACTCCTCAAATTCAAAACTGTCCAAAACAGATCTAATGGATCTGTTTCCCCACTCTGTGACACTTCTTCCTTTTACTTATCCTCCCACGGAAATTAAAGTCATCCTTGACTCTTCTCCTTCTCTCACTGCCCACATCTAATCCATGAGTAAATTCTGTTGGCTCCACCTCCAAACTATGCCCAGGACCTGTCTACACCTCACCCCTCCCCCGTGGCCACTCTGGTACAGGCCTAGGTTATTTATTACAAAGGTCTAACTGGACTCTCTGCTTCCACCTTTGCCTATTCAGATTATTCTCAATATAGGAGCCAGAGTTGTCACATTGAAATGTAGGCCAGGCCCAAGTCTTCACAAGGGCCCTCATAGCCTGACATGATTTAGCCTCCATCACTTCACCTGACCCCTCTCCTCATCCTCCTCTCACTAGTCACACAGGCCTCCCTGCCTCACCTTACATACCAGGTTGGCCTCCACTTTCTGGCCTTTGCACTTGCTGCTTCTCCTGCTTGAAATGTTCTTCCCCTTTATATACTCCAAGCTTTTGCTCAAAAACTTTCTCAGTAAGGTCCTCCCTGATCATCCTATTGAAAACTGCAAAGTACCTCAACACGTCATCCCCTTTTCTTGCCTTATTTTCTCCATAATAATTCCGCATCCAAAATACTAGACTTAGAGTTCTCATTGTGATTCAGCGGCTTAAGAGCCCAATGTTGTCTCTGTGAGGGTGAAGGTTTGATTCCTGGCCTTGCTCAGTGGGTTAAAGATCCAGCAGTGTTACAAGCTGTGGGAACATACTAGCATTTCCATATGCCACGGTGTGGCTGTAAAAAGAAAAAAAATAATAATAAAATAAAACACTACAGACTTTTCTTTGCAGAGGAAGGAACACTCCCAAGCTCATTCTATGAAGCCACCGTCACCCTGATATCAAAACCATATAAAGATACCAAAAAAAAAAGAGAGAAAATTATAGGCCAATATCACTGATGAACATAGATGCAAAAATGCTCAACAAAATATTAGTAAACAGAATCCAACAATATATTAAAAGGATCATACACCATGATCAAGAGGGATTTATCCCAGGGATGCAAGGATTTTTCAATACCCACAAGTCAATCGGTGTAATACACCATGTTAACAAACCAAAGAATAAAAACTATGTGATAATCTCAATAGATGCAGAAAAATCTTTTGACAAAATTCAACACCCATTTTTGATAAAAACTCTTCAGAAAGTGGGCATAGAGGTAACCTACCTCAACATAATGAATGCCATATATGACAAACCCACAGCTAACATCATTTTTAACAGTGAAAAGCTGAAAGCATTTCCACTAAGGTCAGGAATAAGACAAGGATGTCCACTCTTACCTCTGTTATTCAACATAGTTTTTGAAGTGCTAGCCATGACAATCAGACAAAGAAATAAAAGGAATCCAAATTGGAAAGGAAGAAGCAAAACTATCACTGTTTGCAGATGACATGATACAATACATAGAAAATCCTAAAAATGCTACCAGAAAACTGTTAGAGCTCAATGAATTCAGTGAAGTGGCAGGATACAAAGTTAATATTCAGAAATCTCTTGTATTCCTATACATTAACAACAAAAGATCAGAGAGAGAAATTAAGGAAACAATACCACTTACCATTGCGTCAAGGAGAATAAAATACCTAGGCATAAACCTACTTAAAGAGACAAAAGACTTGTACTCTGAAAACTCTAAGACACTGATGAAAGAAATCAAAGATGACACAAAGGATGGAAAGATATAATCTTGTGCTGAAAGAATCAAAACTGTCAAAATGACTATACTACCCAAGGCAATCTACAGATTCAATGCAATCTCTTTCAAATTACCAATGACATTCTTCACAGAACTACAGCAAAATATTTTAAAATTTGTATGGAAACACAAAAGACCCTGACTAGCCAAAGTAAACTTGAAGAAAAAAAAATAGAACTGGAGGAAACAGGCTCCCTGACTTCAGACTATACTACAGTCATCAAAACAGTAAGGGACTGGCACAAAAACAGAAATATCAATCAATGGAATGGGATAGAAAAGCCAGAGATAAACCCAAGTACCTATGGTAAACTAGTCTATAACGGGAGGCAAGAACAAACAATAGAGGAAAGACAGTCTCCTCAGTGAGTGGTGCTGGGAAAACTGGACAGCTGCATGTAAAAGAATGAAATTAGAACATTCTCTAACACCATCCACAAAAATAAACTCAAAATGAACTAAGGACCTAAACAATATAAAACTCTTAGAGGAAAACATAGGCAGAACACTCTTTGACATAAGTCACAGTAATATCTTTCTTGATCCACGGCCTAGAGTAAGGAAAATAAAAACAAAAATAAACAAGTGGGATCTAATTAAACTTAAAAGCTTTTGCACAGCAAAACAAATAATTTTAAAAAATGAAAAGGCAACCCACAGAACGGGAGGAAAATCTTTGCAAACAAAGCAACTGACAAGAGATTAATCTCCAAAATATACAAATATTTCGTGCAGATTTATATAAATAAAAAAATACAACTCAATCAAAAAATGGAAAGATCTAAATAGACATTTCTCCAAAGACAGACAGATGACCAAAAAATACATGAAAAGATGATCAACATCACTAACTACTAGAGAAATGCAAATCAAAACTACAATGAGGTATCACTTCATACCAGTCAGAATGGCAATCATCAAAAAGTCTATAAATGATAAATGCTGGAGAGGGTATGGAGAAAAGGGAACCCTCCTACATTGTTGGTGGGAATATAAACTGGTGCAATCACTAGGGAGGACAGTATGGAGGTTCCTTAAAAAACTAAAAATAGGATTACCATATGATTCAGCAATCCCAGTCCTGGGCACATATCCAAAGAAAATTCTAACTCAGAAAGAAACATGCAACTCAGTATTCACTGCAGCACTATTTACAATAGCCAAGACATAGAAATAACCTAAATGTCTATCAACAGAGGAATGGATATAGAAGATCCGGTACATATATACAATGGAATATATACTCAGCCATAAAAAAAGAATGAAATACTGTTATTTGCAGCAACATGGATGGATCTAGAGATTATCGTCCTGAGTGAAGTACGGCAGAAAGAGAAAGATAAATATCATAAGATATCACTCTTATATGTAATCTAATAAAAATGATACAAAAGAACTTATTTATAAAACAGGAACAAACTCACAGATTTCAAAACCAATCTTATGGTTACCATAAGGCAAACCACAGGGGGAGGGAGGAATTAGGAGGATGGGACTAACATACACACATTACAGTATAAATAGATAATTAATTAAAAACCTACTGTATAGTACAGGAAAATCTACTCAATAGTTTGTAATTACCTATGTGGGAAAAGAGAATGAATATATATAACTGATTTACTTTGCTGTACACCTGAAACTAATACAACACTGTAAGTCAACTATATACCAATAAAATTTTAAAAATAAAAATACTACAGACTTTATTGACTTATTTTGTTGATAACATCTCCCTTCACTACAATAAAAGCTCTGTGAATGAATGAAGGTTTTTTTTTTTCTAGTTTTCTTTACTGCTTAACCTCTGGCTCTTAGAACTATGCTTGGCATACGGTGACTCAGCACATAAGTGTTGGATGGATGGATGGATGGATGGATGGATGGACGGACGGAGTGAATTGCAGAACTTATGCTTCAGCTTCCAGATGCCTAAAGATCCCAGAAGAGGAAAATGCTACAAATCAAGTAATGTGTTATTCAGCATTTAAGACACATACCTTCCCACATTTATTCTGTCTATCTAACTGCAATGCTAGATCCTAACAAAAAATGAAATGAAACATCCACAGAAACATTAGAAATAGGCCAGTCTTAGCTTTGTCTCAATCAGCCACAACCTACAATAAGCAGGCTAAAGAAACACTATGATTACAGGAGTTGAGAATGGTAGACCACACCTCCAATGCTAAGGAAGGGGGCTAGAGGAAGAACTGATAACTAAAGGTAACCAACTCTTGCTGAGTTTCTACCAGGAGACAGATACTGCACTAGGCTCTTTGCTAACATTATTTTATTAAATCCTTCCCACTCTGGGAAGCAGGTACTATTACCCCCATTTTACAAGCAAGAAAACTAAAATTCAGAGAAATGAAGTTATTTCCATAATGTTACAAATACACAGTAGAGTCAGGATTCAAATTAGGTCTACATGAATGAAAATTTCCTGCCCTTTCCACACTAAAGGTTACTCTAGGAATGGTGATCTGGCCTTTGACTGTTTCAAAACAATTCTCTCTTTCTAGTCATTCATCACCTTTGGTCTGAATAGATCGAGCACTCAGCTTTGAAGCAGAAGGGTTAAGAACCAAGAAGCTAAAATCCTGTCTCATTTAATGCTGAAAATTTGCCAATAGAATAAAAAAATCCAGAGGCTGCAACCTGACATCTTTGAATCACTTTTACACACAGATGCATATCCCTGTGCACAACAAAAGTGACTAGTAAGAAAGCACAATATTAAAATTTATCACATTTTACCTTTACTAGAATTCTTCATGGCTCAAGAGTATCAAAGACTTGCTGTCCAATAGTTGACAATCCTGGGAGATGTTCCTTAGTACTCAAGAAAGAGAAGCGTATTTCACCAGCATCAGCCTTGCAATAGCCCCAGAGAAACCTCTTTTCTTCCTCCCACTCACCTGTCTCTCTGGGCGTTGTATATATTGCCAGTGGCCTCCACCTCCACCCAACTTACAGAAACCTGGCCCACAACACCCTGTAATTAATGTCAACAGACATGCAAGTCTGAGATTCAACCCACTGGGCATGCTCTAGGCTCAGCAGAAGATACTGTCCTTTTCAGTCAGAGAGGCACACCTGAGCCCTGTCAGTAGGTATTTCTCTAGTACCTGAGAAGAATTTATATACCTTCTTTTATTACCAAGTCTGTCTCCTAGCTAATCATTTCTATGAAATTATTCAACCATCCAGCTTAGGTGGCCAGTATGTAACAGCAGTAAAAGTAGAAGACTCCCACCAGGATTAGGCCCACCCATGACACTGCTTCTCCCGCATGGGCCAATCTACCAAGCCAATTAACACACACCCACTCACTCCCAAGGGAAGAGGGTAAATGCTTGATTGAGTGTGCACTCCTCGCCTGTGCACTGCTGTGCCTCTGATGATCTAAGACAACTCGGGAATGAATATTCGCAATCATTGCTGCCAGTTTCAGTATTTGGACCCACCAGCCAATAAGAATATTTCTTAGTTCTTGCTTAAAATATAAGACGTATGGGTCCATGCGTGAAGTGCACCATGAAATTGAGGTTATACTACCTATCAAAAAACAAAGTAAACCAAAGAAATTTAGAAAATGCTTCTTTTCAAAGGAGAGAGGTAACACATCCTGCCAAGATCTGAATCACTCTTTTAACTAAAGGTTCTAAATCAATACAGAAATTGTTCTAGAAGGAGAAAAAAGACTTTTGAGAACCCCTTATTAAGGAGGTTAAATACGAAATCAATTAAGATCAGAGAATGGGCAGCAGTTTCATTAGGTAGAGGCAGTACCAGCTACACGATTCGCACAGCCCAGAGCAAAATGAAAATGTGAGGTCCCATGTTTATAAATTGTGAGGTATTTCACAATGACAATAGAGCATTAAACCAAGAACAGGACCCTCCCTTCTAAAACTGGGCCCTGTGCAACTATACAGCTTGCAGAACCAGGAAACTGGCCCTGCTCTTAAAAAAAAAGAAAAAAAAAATATGTCGTCTGATAGTTGAGAGACCTGGAGAGAAACCACAGTGAAATGAGATGCTCTTGAGCGTCATTCATCCTGGGCAGAGTGCTCCAGAAAGCTCCAGAAGGTTCACTCCATGCTGGCAACACTTGCAGAGGAAAAAAGAGTAATTTCTGCCATCCGATCAAATCCTGAACTGGACATCCACAAACATGTCTAACCCCCCTGGGAGATTCAAAAGCCCCTGTAATTGGTATTTATTTAAATTAACTTGAGGGACTTCTCGCTGTGGCGCAGTGGAAACGAATCCGACTTAAGAACCACAATTGGCTCAGTTGCTTCCTTTTTCTCTTTCCGACTCTTTAACTGGCCTTCCCTCTTCATGTCGCTCAGGCCCTCGGTGGAAAAACCAGCAGGCCCTCCCCTTTCCATCTACCACCACCTCCCCACCAGTCAAAATCTAATCATTCTGTGAGCCAAACGGTCCCTCTAATAAATTAATTTTAGAAATGTGGCTAATGATGACTAAAGGTAGACGTGAGCCCAAAGGAAGCCCAGTGGAGAAGCTCATTTAAACAAGAGTCTTTCCACAAAGGATGTCACAGCTTTCTCCAATCGCTAGCCTAACAGCCCTTTCTATAACAGAAAGATGCTCAGTGATGTAAGCGAACATGCTCATCATTTCTCCAATGATGAACACCAGAAAAAAAAATCATTCACTTTATTCTTGCTTTTTTATTTAACAGACTCAGAATTGCTTCTCTATAAATTGCTTCTCAAATTGTACCCATAGGAAAAAAGACAAAGGGATGTGCTTTGGTTAGGGGATGGTAAAGGAGAAGCTACTTCTCAATATCATTTGTTAACTAAAACATGGAAAAGAATGATGTGTCAAACAATGAAGGGGTGATGGCACCCTTTGAGCTGCAGCTTTTCCTGAAAATTTACTTTTTCAAGCCTTCCTAAGTTCCCTCATTAATTATACTCCATCCACAAGTCTGGCCATATGCTTCATGATTCAGCACCATCAGTGACTAATAATGCACCCAAAGGAAAATTCAGAGGCTTCATTGTGCTCAGTGTGAAAGTCAACACTGTCTTCCATGGAACACCATGGTCTTTGAGGGCAGGAGTGGGTACTTTTTCATGACAGCCCTGATCTTTTCTTTGAACAAGAACTACTTTCACGCTACTGTCAGAATATCTTGAAATCCAAATATCTGGAGTTCCCGTCATGGCTCAGCAGTTAATGAAGCCGACTAGGATCCATGAAGATGCAGGTTCAATCCCTGGTCTCACTCAGTGGGTTAAGAATCCGGCGTTGCCATGAGCTATGGTGTAGGTCGCAGATGTGGCTCAGATCTGGCAGTTGCCGTGGCTGTGGCATAGGCTAGTGGCTACAGCTCCAATTAGACCCATAGCCTGGGGACCGCCATGTGTGGCCCTAAAAAAAGACAAAAAAAGTAAAAGGCCCCTGCCCTCTTCAAAGGTTTCACATTGTCAAGCTGATTCTCCTCTTGGGAAAAAAATCAACTCCCATCTAAGAATGTAACTTCTTATCAAGGCTCAGGTCTCAAAACTAGTTTCATCCACTTATCCCACCCTCTGTTACTCACTACCACCATAAGCATAACTGATTAAAACTAATGCCGAGAGCAAAACCAACAAGCTTACCACAATTAACAAGACCAAAGTTAGATTACATCAAGTTTTTATGTGCATTTTCTCCAAAAAACATAATTTTGTCCTTGGTTGCATCTTCCTTCTTAGCTGACAGCCACAGGTACCTGCAGCAGTACAGAGGGCTGTCCTTGCCCATCAGGTAGAGGCAGGAAGCCTCACCCAGGCTCCCTTAATCTCTCCTATATCTGTCTCTCCCATTTGAAAATACCAGAGAAGAGGGAACCTCCTCCAATCAATGCTGATTAGGAGAAAATTAAAGTGATAAACTTATTCCATCTAACATCTAGAGCTGCCACTGCTGTTGTTATTTTTATTATTGTTATTATGATTAGATACCACAAGTGAATCATTGCTGCCATGAGAACCATCACAGTGACCATGAGAATACTGAGCAGCATGCATCCCCTGGAGCCCAGCTATAGTTACCCAATCCATAGTACGGTCAATGATGGGAAGAAAAGTAAAGTTCTTGAAGACCTCAGATCAAAAGCCTGCTTTCTAGATGAAAACATGACTTTAAGACCTCTCCTTTAAAAAACAAACTGACTTCCATTTTTTTTTCCAAAGACAGACTCTCTAGTCCTATCCCTTCAAAGAAAGTAAAAATTCCTATCAAATGATAATAACAATATCTTGGCAACATCTTCAAGTAGGAGCTTTCCAAAGAACTGATCTGGGATACAACATTTTAAGATACTGATAGTTTTCTGGCATCCAAAAGATTTACAAGTTGTAGGAAGAAAAGCCACATATCTGCACAGGCAGAATTTAAAAACATGTCAAGGTGCTTAGCATCAGCCAAACTGAAGAAAATTTGTTCGAGTAACAGCACTTCTGTGCAGAGATATTCAGAAGACAGTGTCAGACTGAACTTCAGGCCAATGATGAATCAGAGAAACACAGCCAGTGACCAAATTAAAAACTATCTAATTCTCAGAGGAGCCTAGACAGCCCAGGCTCAAACCTTGGAGCTCACTTACAAACATCTCCCTCCACAGCCCCGAGCATCACGCTCATGCATGACCCTGGAGTAACCTCTCTGACCCAACCTCAAACATGTGGCAGCAAGTGCCGATTTTTCAGCCTTGGTCACAGTCCTAACGTGAACTTGGTGGCCTCAATCCCCATACACTCCTGTTAAGTTTCAAAGGTTCTGGTTCTAGACCCAGGCTTAGCCCACCCCTTAGGCCTGTCAGCAGATTTTGGCCTCCCTGATTTGGCCTTTAGTGCTCTCTGACGCATTTGATTGCAAGTCATCCATTGTTCTCAAGAAAATCAGCCCCCCACCCCCACCATCACTCCCTACTCCCAGCTGCAGCCCTTAACATACAAGATGCACTTGGCCAGTACTGCTCTTAGCTGAGTTTCCCTTACCATAATCAAAAGGGGAGGTGGAGTTATCAAACACAGGAAAAGCATTTAAAAAAACAAGAACAGACATCAAAGGGAATTACTATCTCAGAAGCCAAGGTAAATATCAACACAGACATTGGTTTGGCAGACTCTCTCTTATGTACAAATATTACACTGAAGGCCTCAACTGCTTGACTTTTCTTTTTTTTTTCATCTTTTTGCCTTTTCTAGGGCCACACCCACGGCACATGGAGGTTACTAGGCTAGGGGTCTAATCGGAGCTGTAGCTGCCGGCCACAGCCACAGCAACGCCAGATCTGAGCTGTGTCTGTGACCTACACCATAGCTCATGGCAACGCCGGATCCTTAACCCACTGAGAGAGGCCAGGGATCGAACCCGCAACCTCATGGTTCCTAGTCGGATTCGTTAACCACTGAGCCACGACGGGAAATCCTTTTTGACTTTTCAATGGTACAAAAATATGTAGGAGTTTCCTTCGTGGTTCAGCAGTAATGAACTGACTAGTATCCATAGGGACATGGATTTGATCCCTGGCCTCTCTCAGTGGGTAAAGGACACTTGTTGGCCATGAGCTATAGTGTAAATTGCAGACGCAGCTCGGATCCTGCGTTGTTGTGGCCGTGGCATAGGCTCCGATTTGACCCCTAGCCTAGGAATTTCCATATGCCTCGGGTGTGGCCCTAAAAAGACCAAAAAAAAAAAACAAAAACAAAAAATGTGTATGAAAATACACCTCAGGACAGCCAGGAATGGGATATTGTGTTTCCATTTTAAACACAACTGTTTAACTATTTGGCAGTGCCAGGCATTGTGAATCTTACCTTGTTGGGCACTGGATATTTTTTAATATCTGTAAATATTTTTGAACTCTGTTCCAGGATGATTAAGTGACTTGGAAGCAGCTTGAACCTTTTGCATATTGCATTTTTATAATTTGTTAGGCATGTCTGCGGCAGTGCTCAGTGGAGGGCTTATCATTCCCCACTACTGAGGCAAGACCTTCCTGACTGTTCTGCCCAATACTCCGTGAATTATGAGTTTTCCAGTCTGCTTGGAGGGAACAAGCTATATTTCCAGACATCCGTGAGGGCAGGGCTCTATTTTCCACTCTCTCCCTCCCCATTCCCTCCCCAATTCCCTCAGAGTAATTTCCTCACTTACTCTGCTGAATATGAGGAAGGGTCCTGCAGCTCTCCAGTGCTCTCTTTCTGGGCAGCTCTCCCATTTCTGGAGCTCTGTCCTACAAACTCTAGCCATCTTGTTTCTCTGGGCCCTTAGCACCACCTCCTCATCTCAGGGATTTCGAGTTCCACCTGGGTCTCAGCCTGGACGCTCTCTAGGGCAACCAGCTGGAGCAGCCCTGGTGCTCACCTCATTTGTTTGCGATTTCTTGGAGATCTTTGCCCTCACCTTGCCTGATGGCCAGTGTTTCAAAATCCATATGTGGTTTCACATATTTTATCTGATATTTTTGGTTATTTCAGGCATAAGGATAATGGCCCTGTTACTCTATCTTGGGCAAAAACAGAACCTCTTTAAAATTCAGTCACCTTAGCACTCAATGCCAATATTACTACACAGAAAAGATACTACTTTAACGCATGTTTTCCAAAATAATGTCCTGAACCACCTACCTGAGAATCTCCCGGGATGCTTGATAAAATGCACATTTCTACATCATATCACCAGAGCTGTTGAATATAAATTTCTTGCCACTAAAATGTGATTACTGTTTTTAGCACCATGACAATTCATTAATAAAAGACCATAAAATGTGGGAAATCATTAGAATAGGCAATGGGTACAAAAGCCAAGGAGAATATTGAGAGTTCAGCCTGAAACGATATTGACACCAGATATGACACTCCAACACTTCTTGCTGCTGTAAAAGCATGCTTTTTATAAACCATGACTCTCCGTGGCTACATGAACAATTCTGGAGCTGCTGCCTTCTCATTCACTGCAACAGCTGTGCTCCATGTGGAGAGTGGAAAGCAATGGTAAGATGGGGAGAGAATCTTGGCTGCACACACACAGAGGCCCTCCACCTGGCAAGTGGCCAAGACTGAAGCCAAATCAGCCTGGAAACTCTTTTGCCAGGATGTGAGTTTCCCCTCAGCCCATGAAATGATGAAGTCATGTTCCCCACCAATGAATGTTCATCAAAGGTAATGACAATCACACTATCAATCTTTTATTCCCCAATCTCAAGAGCAATTGGAATGACTCCTGTGCCATCCTGACTCACAACAGTCCCATTTTCAGGGTAAGTAAACAAACAGCCTAAAAAGCATGTAGAGGCTGTGAACAGAACATGGACAACATGAAGCTAAGTCCATCAGAGGAGACAGGGGTTCACTACTCGAGCAGAGTTGCTCACAAACTTTCTCTGGGACTTGGTGTTGGTCATCTCACTCACTTTGAAACTAGTAGCAGAGCTCTTGCTACTGGGTGGAGAAACTGATGGCAGCGTGAGTCCATTGTTTGAGCTTGTAGATGAATGAACAAAACCAAGCATATCTCACAATCTGAGTCATTATGTGTCCTCTACCTGAACCTACGTTTTTAATCCAAAGTCTGACTATATTTCACTAGCTTTGGGGAAAGAGTGGGCCAGGTGGCGATGAAGGTGAGTGGGTATAGGCAGCACCAGATTTCCTTTTAGGTCATGGTGACTAGCTGGACTTTATCTTAAATGCAATGGAAAGCCATTGGAGGGTTTAAGCAGAGGACTGATGGAACTATGTGTATATTATTAAAGAATCACCCAGGTTTCTTTGTGGCACGTGGCTTATAAGAGGCAGAAATGAAAGCAAGAACCCTAGAACAATGCCAGTGAAGCCATAGTCTGTGGGCCAGTGCAGATCAGCAAATTGTTTGTCATCTGCAATAAGATAAGCACAAAAACTGACAGTAGGGGTTTAGAAACTGTCAAATATTTTATAGTAATCTGGCATTGCTGTGACATCCAAACAAGAGTTTTTATATTTTTACAAAATTATCAGGCTGGAGTTCCCACTGTGGCACAGCAGAAACAAATCTGACTAAGAATCATGAGGTTGCAAGTTCGATCCCTGGCCTCGCTCAGTAGGTTAAGGATCAGGCACTGCCATGTAGGTTGCAGACACGGCTTGGATCTGGCATTGCTGTGGCTGTGGTGTAGGCCAGCAGCTGTAGTTCCGATTGGACCCCTAGCCTGGGAACCTCCATATGCCACAGGTGTGGCCCTAAAAAGAAAAAGAAAAAAAAAATTATGAGCTGCACTGGACTGAGGTTTAGGGAGAAAAATAAAATCAAATAGGTCCTTTACCATAGATAGCATGAGATACCAAGGCAGTAATTCAGGCCAGGGGTGATGAACGCTTAAACTAGGGCACATAAAACACAGAGGACACAAAGCCTTTCACCCTTCCAGGATTACAAGGGATGACAAGAGGAACATGGCAGCTCAAGACAAGGAATTTGGCACACACAGCAAGACCTCTTCCTCTGCTGACCTGCACTGAACTCAGCTACTTACCAACCCAGTGAACAGTGGCAATCAACAACAGTTGCTTCAATACCACCCTCCATTCAAACACTGAATGATGCTATCCTGTGTTTAAATCCTGATGTCATCACTGTGTGACCTTGGAAGAGTTACTTAACCTCTCTAGGCCTCAGTTGCCCCATCTATAAAATGAGACTAGTAATAGCCTCTTCCCCATAAGGTGTCCATGAAGATAAAATAAGAACCCTGAGAAGAGGCTGACACCTAATAAACTGTCACTCAGCCATTAGTTGTCTGCATTTTTCTGTGAGAAAAGAGCTTTAAAGCACGATCAGGGTTACATAATCCCTCAGCTCTGGGGAGCACATTACAGTTTACATAGCCCCACCACATATGTTATTTTCTGAATCATCTCTTAGAAGTAGGGAGAGACGGGGCCCAACTTCCTGATGAGGAAGAGGAGGTTAAGTGCCCATTCGGAGGTTCCCAACTTGCCCCAGGAGGATGAGGTGTTGATTCGTCCCTCTGCTCCCGCCAGAAGTCACACAAGCTGTGAGAAGAAAACAGGATCACCCTGCTCTTCCACATCTGTCTTGTGGGCTTAGAGCACACAGACCAAGGGAAAAGCAGCACCAGTGATGTCGAAACTGGGGTGTCAGTTCTACTTTCTGCCAGCTTGAAGGTAAGGCCCCAAAGTCCACCATGCTTCCTCAACACAACGTGCTCTCTCCCCCTCATTACTCTCTCTTCCTCGAGCCCTTATCTCCAGCATTCAGCTATGACCCGATTTTGGTGTATTTTTCATGATTTTTTTCCTTCTTCACTATCATTTTGAATGTATGAAATATTCACTATTTACTAAACATACAGTGTCCCTAAATGTGCTCCTTACTACCACATCTCTATCTATTTTGGATTTTCCTCTCTTCCTTTAACAGCTAACAGCTTTCCATGATCATTAGTCTGAATTATGCCTGTCTTTTAGAGAGAGCAAGCAAGAATCAAATAACAGGGAAAAAGCTTCCTGAGTTGCAGACTTGGATCTTCAAACTGACAGAACATATCAAGAGAAAAGATGTTAAAAAAAAATTTTTTTTTAAGATCCATGCCTAGACATATCGAAGTGAAATTCAGAGCTTTATACTTTTTTGTTTTTAATTTAAAGTGCTTGGAGTTCCCGTCGTGGCTCAGTGGTTAACGAATCCGACTAGGAACCATGAGGTTGCGGGTTCAATCCCCGGCCTTGTTCAGTGGGTTAAGGATCCGGTGTTGCTGTGAGCTGTGGTGGAGGCCTCAGACACAGCTCGGATCCCACGTTGCTGTGGCTGTCGCGTAGGCCGGTGGCTATAGCTCCGATTAGACCCCTAGCCTGGGACCCTCCATATGCCGCAAGTGCGGCGCTAGAAAAGGCAAAAAGACAAATAAAAAATAAAAAAAAGTGCTTAACAATATAGAGCTACTTGGAAATGAGGAATGACTTTTGAATTGTACAAGAGTAGTTATTAATCCCAATATTTTGATATTTTTATCTTTAGAGGAATATTTTAGGAACTAATATATCTTTTTTTGAGAAACGCTTAGCTAAATTTAAAAAAATTCCTTATATTTCACTTTGGTTTCTTTTTCTTCTATTAAATTTATGACAAATGAAATACACTGCTTTTTACTGAGTTACCGTTGTGGCTCAGTGGGTTAAGAACCCAACTAGTATCCATGAGGATTCAGGCTTGATCCCTGGCCTTGCTCAGTGGGTTAAGGATCCGGCGTTCCTTCAAACTGCCATGTAGGTTGCAGACGCGGCTCAGATCTGGTGTTGCTGTGGCTGAGGCAAGAAAGGCAGCTGCAGCTCCAATTCAACCCCTAGCCCAGGAATTTCCATATGACACAGGTGCGGCCATAAAAGGGAAAAAAAAAGGAGAGAGAGGAAAAGAAGAAGAAAGAAATGTACTGCTTTTTTGCTGAAAACGAAATTGGTGGTAGACTCCGAGCCAGAGATAAACGCGGTCTCTCTACTGAAGTAACTGGGTCTATCTGGCTACCTAGTTGTTGACACAAGTCAGAAAATGGACTAATTGGCCTTTCAGGTCCTTAGGAGGGAACTCAGATGCCTCCTAAACACCTAGGTTACTACCAGGAAATTACACAGCCCTGAGGGAACTTTGGCTCTTAGAAAAGTGAAGTTAATGGAAGCTCTACAAATCTGACGAGAAAGAATTCACCTTTCAGCTGAACCAAGTGAGTTTTCGTGGGAATGAGGCCACAAGACGAAAAGGGAACCACTGTAAATACTCCATTCAATTTATTTGCTGTTGTTGTTTTATTGATATATAATTGACATGTAACATTATATTAGTTTCAGATGTACAACATAACAATTCAATATATGTATATATTGCAAAATGATTACCACAAATCTAGTTAACACCCATGACCACACATGTTTTTTTAATTATGACATTATGTGGTGTTTTCCTCCAGCTGTGACAGTTTGGGCCAGTTCCGAGCATTGAGAATGAAGGACATCAGCCTACCTGGGTATTTACCCCCTTAGTAAGGGTTATTATCTTTGGCTGGGAAACTCCTTGCCCTAGATCAGTGGTTCTCAACCTAGGCCAAGCATTAGATTTCTACAGGGAGCTTTGCATAGATGCCTGGCCTCATTACACACCTGCTGAAAAAGAATCTCCAGGGGCAGGACAGGAGTGGCTATATTTTTTAATAGCTCCCCAGGTGACTCAGCTGCATAGCTGGGGTCACATACTGCAGTAGTAATGTTTAATGAAAAGAGCACTAAAATCAGATAAATTTTCTTATTCTTCACTTACTAGACAAATAGCAAAATTTACCTCTCTGAACATCAGTTTCCTTAGGCATACAGTACTAATTTTCTAAAAATCAATTTTCTCATCTATTAAAGGGAATTCAATAAAATAATGTGTGTATTTTTTAAGACACTATGAAATTTGGGGCACCATAGAAAAGAGTGCTGACATGCCACTCACCTTCTTGCTATGGAAAGTGCTAGTTCACTTTTTATAGGAGAAAAAATATCAAAGCCACAGAGGATATCAAACTTTGAAATAGGTAGCAAGGACAGAAGGAGACCTTTGCCTCAGCCTTTTTCCATTTTAGGAAAGTTGATGGCACCAGAAGGCCCAACCTGATGAGATTGGTGGCACGTGCATGGGAGACAAAACTCATTGTCTTCCAAAGTTTCTGAGGCAACTGAGTGTCAGTCCTTGGCAGGAGCTCTGACAGCCATAGGAGACTGGAAACAGTCAGATGGTTCACAGGGAGAAGCTAACAGTCCAGAGAGAAGGAACAGTGCAAACAGCCTGGTTAGACACATTTAGTCCAATGACAGTGTTACTTTAAGTCACTTGGTCTTCTATAGAAAGAGGATATTCTTCAATTTAAGCTTCCTCTACTGTTCTCCATGACAAAATATGCTACAAAGATCTATATGTCTCAACGGATAAGTTGAGATGTGTATGTAACACATGCATATGTGTATGTATGTATGGAGCTAAAAGCAAAATCAGAACGATGAATATAATATGGGCTCATTTATATTTTAAAATTATGTTTAGATCTATACGTGTGAGTGGATTCTTGGAGAAAATCTAGGATACAGGCCAAACTATTAACAAAGTTACCTCTGAAAAGAGTAGCGTCATGAGAAGAAAGCAGGTAAGAAAAGGTGAAATCATTATTTTTGACTGTTTCAATTTTTTCAACAATTTCAATTTTTGCAATACACTGTTTCAATTTTTTCAACATATACAGATTACTTTTTCAATTCTAAAACCAAAAAAAAAACAGAGAGAGATTAAGAGGGTTAGGGAAAGAAAGAAAAAAAGAAAAGCACACAAACAAAGGATAGCTCTCAACAACCAATGCCCTTTAACCACAGGAATAATCCTTCCTTGGAAACATTATAAAAGTTATGAGTAGAAATTTTGAGTAATTCTATGAGGAAAAAATTAGCACTTTAGACAAAATTAAAAAATAAGTCAAGAATGAGTCAATGTTTTTATCCTATGGCTATATCTATGCTAATGATGTTTATATAGAGATGATAAGTGAATTGCTTAGATATCCACATGCAAAAGAATAAAGTTAGACCCATGACTCCATCATATACAAAAATTAACTCAAAATATATCATAGATCCAAACATCAGAAATAAAACTACAATCCTCTTAGAAGAAAACACAGAAGAAAATCTTCATGACATTTGATTTGGCAATGACTTCTTGGATATGACACCAAAACCACACACAACCAAAGAAAAAATATATTCACTGGACTACATCAAAAGTCAATATCGACAGAGTCAAAAGGCAACCCAGGGAATGGAAGAAAATATCTTCAAGTCATATACCCGATACACAAATAACATCAAGAATATATAAAGAACACTACAACTCAATAACAAAACAAAACATGACTTTAAAATGAGCAAAGGATGTAAACAGACATTTCTCCAAAGAAGTATACAAATGGCCATTACACACATGAAAGGATGCTCAACATTACTAATCATTAGAGAAATGTAAATCAAAACCTACAATAAGATACCACTTCACACCCATGATGATGGCTGTTATTAAAATAATAACAACAAAACCAGAATAACAAGTGTTAGGTGTAGAGAAATTGGAATACTTGTGCATTGATTATGAGACTATAAAATGCTGTAGCTGCCATGGAAAACAGTATGGCTGCACCTCAAAAAATGAAAAATTGCATTACTTTACAACCCTGCAATTTCACTTCTGGGTTTATACCTAAAAGAATTGAAAGCAGGAACCCCAACAGACATTTCTACAGCAAAGTTCATAGCAGCATTATTCACAATAGCCAGAAGATGGCATGTTAGTCAGGTTCTCCAGAGAAATAGAACCAAGAGGATACAGCTATAAAGGTAGATGTGTGAGTGTGTGTGTGTGTGTGTGTGTGTGTGTGTGTGTGTGTACACACCTTTATACCTATATATATTAAAAGAGAGAGATTTATTTTAGGAATTGGCTCACACGACAATGGAGGCTAGTAAGTATGAAATCCTCAGGGCAAGAAAACAGGCTGGAGACCCAAGGAAGAATTACTGCTGCAGTTCAAGTCTTAAGGCAGTGTGCTGTCAGAACTCCCTCTTCTTCAAGGGAGATCAGTCTTATGCTTATGCTTCAAATGCTTGGATGACACCCATCCACATCATGGAAGGTCATTTGATTTCTCAAAGTCTACTGATTTAAATGTGAATCACATCTAGAAAATGCCCTCACAGAAATATCTAAAATAATGTTTGACCAAATATCTGGGTACTGTGGCCTAGGCAAATTGACACAAAAAATTAACCATCACAGATGGAAATAACCCAAATGGCCACAAACAGATGAGTGGATATAATGTGGTATACACATACAATGGAAAATTAATCAGCCTTAAAAAGCAAATGAAATTATGACACATAGTACAATGTGGGTGAACCTTGAGGACATTATGCTAAGTGAAACAAGCCAGTCATAAAAGGTCATATATTGTATGATTCCACTTATACAAGATACCTAAATTCATAGAGACAGAATAAAGAATGCTGGTTGCCAGAGGCTGGCGGGAAAGGAGGGGAAAGTAATAGAAAGTTATAGTTTGAGTACAGAGTTTCAGTTTGGTGAAAAAGTTCTGGAGGTGTGTAGTGGTGATGGCTGCATGACCATGTGAATGTCCTTAACGTCACTGAACTATACACTTAGAAATGGTTATAACATCAAATTTTCTGTTACGTTTATTTTACCACACACACACACACAAAATGAATTGCTTACATGTATTGACTTTACTATGATGCAGGAACCATGCTAAGTGTTTTGTATTGATTTTCTCATTTAATGCCTATTGATATTCCCATTTTATAAATAATAAAGCTTCCCAGAAAAAGTGACTTGCTCAAGGTACAGTAGTAAGAAGCAAATCTGGGTTGAAACCCTCAGTCTGACTCCAAAGTCTATGTGCTCAGTCAGTGTGCCATACTGAAAAGAGTGACTACATTAAGGTAATGAGATTAAAAAGCAAATTAAATTGTTTTTCAAGTAATATTTTAAAGTTGATTCAATACATTAAAAATGTTAAGAATGATAATAGGATGAAATGGGAAGAATACAGCTTCTCGTCTGTGTTATTTTTTAACCTAATCATGAGAAAATATCAGAATAACCAAAATCAAGGATAATGCTACAAAATAAATGACCTACATACCTCAAAAATGCTCCCTTCATGAAAGCCAAGGAACTGTTCCAGATGGTAGGAGACTAAAGAGATGTGACAACTAGACACAAGGCATGATTTTGAAGTGAATCTTATAAAAGACATTATTGGAACAATTGATGAAACTCCAATGGGGTCTGAGGATTGGTTGGTGATCAAACTTCTTTTGATGATTGTGTTGTGGTTGTGTAGGAGAATGTCCTCCTTTGTAGGAAATGCACATGAACTACGTGAGCATGATGGATATCATGTCAGCAACTTATTCTGAGATGATTCAGGAATAAGCCTCTTTGTACAATACTCATAGCTTTTTTATACATTTGAGATTGTTTAAAATAAAAATATTAAAGTTGTTCCTCTCGTTTTGACCCAAAAAAAAATCTTTTAAGAATGAATTCCCCAAAAGATGTCATATCCAGACTGAGTGTGACTAATAACAGGACACCTAAAATAGTCCTGAACTGACCCTCACCACAAGAAGTTCTTATCCCCAAACCACAGCATCTCCAAAAATAAGACAAGAAACAAGGATGCCCAAGAAATAGGAATAGAATGTGTACCTGGAATCTGCCCCATTCTTCCACAGACCTTGGAACACTTCATAGTTCTCCATTTTTTAAAAAGTAAAATTACTGTGGTCCCATTTATATTTTCAAATTCTATTTATGTTTAGATCTACACCTGTGAGGGGACTCTCGGAGGACTGGAAGGATACAGACCAAACTATTAACAAAGATTACCTCTGGAGAAAGTAGCAGAAGGGGAAGAAGGCAGGTATACAAAGGGGAAACCATTACTTTTGACGCTTATAAACTGTTCCAGTTTTTCAAAGGAGACCATCATTCAACTGACATTACTGAATGTCTACCTTAAATCCAGGGTTTATGGTGGTTCTGTTCAAACAAGATGAAAAAACAGAATGATTGTCTGTAATGCATTCCATCTAATAAACACGTAAAACATCTCCTGCCTGCATGTGTAGCACACCCCCATAGACGAGACTCATGTTGGTATTCTGGCCCCTTCAGGGAAATTTTACCAACTCCACTTCTCCAAATATTCCTTCCCCATTCAGTGACCCTCCTTGCATGGACTACCAGTGCCATAACCAAGAAGAGCAGCCCCGCAGTATTGCACCCAAGGCAGCCTATACTAGTGGTTAAGGCTTGAGCTCTTGGGTTAAACTCTCTGGGTCTTCATCTGCCATTTGTACACTATGTGACCTTTCACAAGTTACTTAATCTGCCTGTGCCTCAGTCTCCTCGGCTAATAGGTACCAACCCTCACAGGGGTGCTGAGAGGCTTGCAGGAAGTAAGACAGGTAAAGAAACATTCAGAGCAATGTCTTCCATGTATTAAATGTTCCGAATATGTTAACCATTGATGGATCAAAGAGCCATCTGAAAGCAAAAGAATGCCCCAGGGGAAAAAATAAAAGATCCTCCAAGGGAAAAGAGACTTTAGAGATCATTTTACAGATGATGGCACAGAAAGGGCTATAATGCCTCAAAGTCTTGCCCGAGGTAAGCAGGTGGTCAGCGAGCACTGATATCAGGGTCAGACTTAGGCTCTCTATGACACAGAACAATGCCCTCGAGGAAGAGAAATCAGAGATCTCCAAACTGGTTCTCCACTTAGGTGCATATTACAGGTCTTATCTACTTGAATAATTGTACATCATAAAGTTACAAGTATTAACAGATGAATACTTGATTCTCTCAGAATGAAAAAGGGCTATTCAGCCCATGCTGTGTGTAGGGGTCGGGGAGGGGTGCAACACTGACATCCATGTCAAAGACTTTAAAGAGTGGCTTGATTCTGAACAGTAGCCTAGGCCATAGTCCAAGATTCCAGACCCCTTCAGCAGAGCTCCAAGACAACCACCAAAGAGTGAGTCCAAAAAGTGGAGCCCAGACTCACTAGTCAGTCCTGCAAGGCCCTGAAGGGTGAGTCACTGAAGCAGTGGGAAGGTATGTTGGATTGGGGGGGGCAGGGTAGAGACCAGACACCAGAGATGGATTGTTCCAGGAACACATCTACTATGGAAATGCTGCCAGTCCAGCCCACCGCCCCCTATCAATCTTACATCCTGAGCCTCTCCTCACAGGCTCTCCATGCCACTCCCCCATCCTCTCCCACCTTTCCAACCTTTCCAGATTATGCTGCATAACAACTCAGTGTCTCCAAACACAGGTTCACATTTTCCAGCCTCAGTGCTTTTGCCCACGCTTTCCCTTCCTCTTAGAATGCCTGCCACCTTTTCTTCTTTGATCCCTTTCCTCTCAACAAAACATGTTTGGCAAAATCCTTTCCCAGAAATGCCAAATCTTCCGTGAAGCCATTCTACCATAAGAAGTCCTCTTTCCATCCTCTACACTCCCAGAACCTTTTAGATCTTTCTAAGGCACTTGATAAATTCTACTTTACTCCCCTCTCAAGACTCTCTCTTCTTTACAGCCTTATATAATGTCCTACTAACAAGTGGTCTACAGAGTTCCCACTGTGGCTCAGAGGTAACGAACTGACTAGTATCCATCAGGACTCGGGTTCAATCCCTGGCCTCGCTCAGTGGGTTAAGGATCTGGCATGGCCAGGAGCTGTGACGTAGGTCACAAACACGGCTCTGATCCCATGCTGCTGTGGCTGTGGCCTAGGCTGGCAGCTGTAGCTCAGATTCAACCCCTACCTTGGAAACTTCCATATACCACAGGTGCAGCCCTCAAAAGACAAAAAAAAAAAAAAAGATGGTCTGCACTGAGTAAATACCAGTTGCTAGTGTAGAGGTCAGAATGGCAGCTGGGAAAACTCATGTGAAGCAGGGGAAACTGAGAAGAAAGTCAATGAAGAGTGAGTACAATAGCAAAGACTAACTCTGTGCCCAAACTATTCTAAGTATTTAGTGTATGTTGACTCAGTTTTCAAGACAGACCCATGAGATAGGTGCTGTTATCTCCACAAACAAAGGATGGAACTGAGGTATGATGAACTAACTTGAGCAAGGTCAAAAAGCAGGGTTTTGAATTGAACCTGGCCAGCTGGCTCTTTATACGGTTTCTCTGCAACACTGTTCCTTCTAACCCCCATTCCTAAAAACCACTTCAGCTCTTCACTCACAGTATGCATTGCCTTTCTGAATCAAAAACACACTCTGTAACTTGCAATTATGGCACCTACTGCTTTCTAAATCAGAAATTAGAAATTAAAGGCCAATTCTGGCCACATATGCCATGACAGTAAATAACATATGATAAAGCCTCAAATCCAAAGCACTGCTTAAACTGAGACAATTATAGATGTTTAAGATGGAATGGGCCTCAGGCCATTCACCTGGCTTAATATTCGCTGTCATTTCCATTTCTTAATCCTGAAATACATGCCAGAATTATGTGAAGCACAAACATCTAATGATCATTCCAAATATTATTTTGATAGAATTATGGGATTAATGTATAATTATAAGATTATTGATACACACCTATGGTCTTTCACTCTGTATGCTGTGTTTTTTTAACAATCATCAAGGAATTTGGGCCTGCCACTATGGATAGGAGATTAAAGGCACTGAGCTTCACTTACATGTAAGTGAAACTGTAATTACCTATGTAATCCAGGATTTAAATAATTTAATATTAAAAATCCCATTAAAGAAAGCAAAAGTTTTGTTAATTCTGAATAAGCCAGATAAATTTCTCAATACTGTATCAAAACAATTAGGGAGTGGGGGATGGATAAAAATTCTGCCTTTACAAATGTATACTCTGTTCTCACAGAAGAAAACAGAGAAATAAAGTTTTCAAACATTTTCGGAGAGGCTTATAAAGGGATAACAGTAACGTTTCTGTCCCCAGGAAATTTTAAAATAGCATACAGATGACCAAAAAATTAAATTAAAAAAAAATGTTAGCAAAGCAGAAGTAAAGGAAACGAGGGTCTGTGCAGTTTGTGGCAGAAAGCGTTATTTTTCTCTCCCTGATGAAGAGAAGGCTAGTGAAAATAGCAAAGAGATGCAGAGTAGAGATTGCAGCGGAAGAAACAGGATATCCAGCACATATCCAAAACTTACCCAACTCGGTCTTACTCAAAACTATTTTTCCCACTTTGCCAGTTTTAAATCAGACAGCGGCTGGGCTTTAGTTGCTGTTTCTGTCCTTTTGATCCCAAAGCCCCATGAAAATTAAACTATGTGTTGGATAGGATCTGGCCCCGTCTCGCATTAGGGGGAAAAAGTTTTAAACTTGGATTCCTTGTTGCTTCTCAGGAGAAGGAATAAATAATAAGTGGCTGAAAGGAGAGGACGTGGGGGACGTGCTCAGCTGACGTCCGGCCCGCGAAGGGGCCGCACACTTCGTCAGCGCAGCTGTCCAGATGTGCCTCATCTGGTTCCCCCGCCGGGCACGAGTCTCGGCGGCCTCAACTAACACAAACTCCAGTTCATTTGTCTCCGGGGCTCCTCGCTGGCTGCCTATTGGCCGGGCGGCCCGCCACTCCTGTGGGTCTCGGGCCCGCCCCCGCCCTCCGGGCCCGCTCGCTTCATCCTCGAGAGGAACCTGGAAGTGCAGCGCGGGCGCTGATGTGGCACTCGGCGGCCTCTGCAGCCGGGGAGGGGCTCGGGCGGAGAGGGGTCTTCCACACCCAGGTCTTGCTCATGCCCTGGTCCCTGTGATGCCCGTCTTTTCAGGCAGTTAGGCCGGTTTGTTCAAACAGCATTATTTTAATCTGTTTTGGGGATGGAAGTGAGGTTCGCCCCGCGTTGGATTAAATCCCTAGCATTTCCGAATTGAAGGGATTGGGGCCTGGCATGCCCACGCCCCTAAAGGGCATTCAGGCCACGGCCTCAGAACTTCACTCTCCCCTCATTCTTCAGGGAGTATATGATGAATGAATTTCAAGAGCCTGCTCCACGGGAACAGTATTCTTTTATTGGAGGAAAAAAACTTGATGTCCCATCATTGAAGTCCTCATAACTAGAAAGTTTGTTCTTTCTGCAGAGGAGCCCCGAGTTGATTACACGGTGATTTGCAAGACTTGGGTTGGATTTTTGTTGAATGGGGGTAGTTGTAGGAAAATGGGAAAGCTTGCTTTCTTCCGTGAGAATTTAAATGGGACAGCACCAATCGGTGCCCTGTTTTGTTTTTTTTGTTGGTTTGTTTGTTTGTTTTTGGTTTGTTTGTTTGTTTTTCAGTCTTTTTAGGGCAGAACCCACGGCACACGGAGGTTCCCAGGCTAGGGGTCAAATCGACGATGCAGCTGCCAGCCTACATCACAGTCACAGAATCACCAGATCCTTTACCCACTGAGCAAGGCCAGGGGTCGAAGCTATGTCCTCATGGATACTAGTTGGGTTCATTAACCACTGAGCCATGATGGGAACTCCCAATCCATGCTCTGATCCTGGGAAAATCATTGAAAGGTTGATTTGTGGGGTGGGGGGTGTTTGCAAATCAATCACCATTATAATTTGAGGATGTTGACAGAAATGTGAAATATTAAGGTGGCAAGAGCTGCACACTTTGGGCCTCACCATGAGCTGTGCCCGGCCCTATACTAAACAGATTTACCTGCATTATCACATTTAATTCTCATAACCATCTTATGAAGTAGATATTGAAATTATCTCTATTTTCAAATGAGGTTACAAAGATATACAGCAGCCTATCCTAGCATGCCACCAAGGTCTCCAATATGTGTTCATATCATGGGTACATAAACTTACCCGCCATTTGCCAGGAGTAGTTGGGTCAGAATTTATTGTGAGTGGCTGTATCTTCCGCGTCCAGAGCTTTTACTTCACAGATGATGTTCTCTTGGTTGGTATATTTGTTATGTCTTGCTATGTGACAGATGACCACAAATTTAGCATCTTAAAACACTACACATTTATTATTGTACAGTTTCTAAGGGTCAGAAGTCCAGACATGGCTTAACTGTATCATCTGCTCAAGATCTCACAAGGCGGCACTCACAGTGGACTCATGTGGAGGCTCAAGGGAGGAAGAATCTGCTTCCAAGCTCCCTCGGGTTGTTGGCATGATTCATTTCTTTGCAGCCGTGTCCTCAGTTTCTTTCTAGATGTCAGCTAGCAGCTGCCCTTACCTCCTAGTCTAGTCTCAGGCTCCTGCAGTTCTTGATAGCCAGGAGGTGGACATCATGGAGGGGGTGCATATTAGAGTCTGTCTGCCACAGTGTGCCAGTCAGACACCTCAATTTTTCTATAGCCCTGATTGCAATGTTATCTCCACAAGTCCTCCAAAAATCCAGGACCCCATTCATCACATAAATATATGGATTCACAACGCTCAATCCCTTTAGCAGTCAAGGAAACCCACAAAGGAGGAATGGCCTTTGAAATTAATCATGAGTTTGGCTTTCAGGAAATTTTATAATTTTTTATCAGAAAATTAGGAGTTTCCTTTGTGGTTCAGAGGGTTAAGAACCTGACATAAACTCTATGAGGATGCAGGTTTCATCCCTGGCCTTGCTCAGAGGGTTAAGGATCCAGCCTAGGTCACAGATGAAGCTTAGATCCATTGTGGCTGTGGCTGTGGTATAGGCCTGCAGCTGCAGTTCCCATTCAACCCCTAGCCTGGGAATTGCCATATGCTGCAGGTGTTGCCATAAGAGGAAAAAAAGTTACTCAACAATGGGCTATATAAGCAAGGTATATAAACAACCTTCTGTATTCATAGCCATTGACAAGCATCTGATGCTGTTGAATGTTGGAACAGCTTTCTTAAAAATCTACTAAAAAGTAGATTTCTGGGGACTTCTGCTTTCAAGAAGATGGAGTAGACATCATTCTCCCTGTTTCTCCTGCTAGTACAAACAAAAATCCTTACTTTGAGACAAAAAAAAAAAAGGGAGTTCCCTTCGTGGCTCAGTGGTTAATGAATCCGACTAGGAACCATGAGGTTGCGGGTTCAATCCCTGGCCTTGCTCAGTGGGTTAAGGATTCGGCGTTGTCGTGAGCCATGGTGTAGGTTGCAGATGCGGCTCGGATCCTGCGTTGCTCTGGCTGTGGTGAAGGCTGGCAGCTACAGCTCCTGTTAGACCCCTAGCCTGGGAACCTCCATATGCCGCGGATGCGGCTCCACATAAAGGCAAAAAGACAAAAAAAAAAAATCCTTACTTTGCATATAAACAAATATAAGAAGACTTTGAAAAGTTGAAAAAAGAAGGCAAATGGGCTAGGAATCTAGGGACCCAAGTAATGGCATGATGGTGAGTTCCCTGGGCTCTCTTGTGTATCATTGACTCAGACTTGGAGTCCAGCAAAATCTTGCTGTCTTTTGTTGTTAACTAAAGAACTAGAAAGGAAGTGCCTAGAAAGACAAAAATAAGTTTAGACAGTAATGGTTATACTCCAGCCAAACACCCCAGGACAAAAACTACAGCTTCCCTTAAACCCACACCAGCAAACGCCAGATTGGATCCTAGACTTCCACCCTTATCAGAAAGGTGTTTATAGGTGAAAACAAATGGTGAGTTTTTTGAAAAGATCAATGTAATTGACAAACTGCTGGAACAACTGACAAAGAAAGTAAAGACAGAAGACACAAATTACCAATGTCAGGAACAAATCAGGTGATCTCACTGCAGACCTGGCAGGCACCAAGAAGAAAATAAAGAAATACTCCAGACAACTCTATGTGGATAAATTTGACTTAAATGAAATGGACCAATTCCATGAAAAATATAAATTATCACAACTCACCCAAAATGAAATAAATAATTCAAATAGCCCTGCTGCTATTAAGGAAATTGAATTCATAATTCAAATACTCTCAAAAAAGAAATCTCCAGACCCAGATGGTTTCACTGGAGAACTCTACCAAATGTTTAAGGAAGAACTAACCCTAATTCTACATAATCTCTTCCAGACAATGAAAGAGAACACTTTCCAATTGATTTTGTGAAGACAGTATTACTCTGATGCAATAACCAAAGAAACAAAGCATAAAAAAGAAAACTACAGACCAATATCCTTCATGAAATTAGATGCAAAGATCCTTAACATAATACTAGAAACAGAATTCAGCAATATATAAAAATGATTATATACCATAACCAAGTGGATTTTTTTCCCCAGAGATGCAATCCTTACTTATTGAATATTTATAGATTTGTGCTCTTTTCCACATTCTATAATATTATTTGAATATTAATCAAAAATCAATCACTATAATCCATGACATTAACAGACTAAAGAAAAATAACACAAACATATCAACTGATGTAGAGCAAGCATTTGGCAAAGTTCAGCATCAAATGCTCAGAAAAATAGAAAAAGAGGAAAGAACTTTGACAAGAATACCTTTAAAACCCCCAGAGCCAACATTATACTTAAAGTGAAAAACTAGATGCTTTTCATATATACTTTTGTGATTCTATTTATACAACATCCTTGAAATGACAAAATTATGGAAATGGGAAACAGATTATTGATTGCCAGGAGTTAAGGAGGTGGTGGGTAGAAGGGAAATGAGTATGACCATAAAAGGGCAAAATAGAGGATCCTTCCTTGTGCCGTTGGAAGTGTGCTTCTGGTTGACTGTATCCATGGGATATTGTTTGGATGCTGTACTATAATCTTGCAAAATGTTACTACTGGGGAAAAACTGGTTAAAGAGTGCATGAGATCTCCTGTATTATTTCTTACAGCTGTCTGTGTATTTATAATTATCTCTAAATAAATCATTTAATGAAAAAAGTGATTTCTGACTACCTCCCTCACCTCCTCCTGGTCCACACAACTTATTAAGCGCTTTGGTCATTGAATGCAGCTCTGTCTAGGAAGAGATAATCTCCTACCAGCCAGTTACTTTCTGGGTAATATTCTAGGTGAAAGAAGTGGAAGATTACACAGAAGTATTTGAAAATTCTGAACTTTTCATTGACCATTCCTGGGTATGATATTTCATCCTTTCTCTTCATGGCAACACTAGGCTGGCTGGATTGGTACACTGCTCAGGTGGCATCCTTGCCCAAAGGGGACCTACAGGCTTCAAAACTAATTGTGATTCAGCTGTTACAGCAGGCAGATAGACATGAGCAGAAAAGAGGTACCTGTGGGCAGGTGGTGGGGTTCATAGTTGGATAAAGAAAGGCTGGAACCCCCAGACTGGTAGGAAACCACACCTTTTGGGGTGATATGTGCCCTGGGGGCAGACAAAGAATGGTGGAAAAGAGCACGAATCTACAATGTTCAGATGTAACCTGTTGCTCATTATGCCCTTATTATAGTAAAATTATAATGAAAGTTAGCTATGCAGATAAGTACCCATCGTACACCGATGCCATGACACTTCTGATAAAACTAAATAAGGACAAAAATCCCTCCTCCCTTCAGGAAGGTGAAGCTGGGATGAAAATTAAGACATACGACTCCCAAACCCCACCTTCCCAGTGAATATCCTGCCCATAAAATTAGATGCCCCATATAACCAGTGTGCCAAAAAATGCAGGGCAGCTTCTCACCTCTCTGCCTGCCTCTCCTTAAAAGGTGTATTTCTCACTTAAATAATCAATTTTCTTTCTCAATTTCTGTCTCATTTCTGAATTCTTTCTGGGATGAAACAAGAACCTAACCTACACAGCCACCTACATTCTCTCATTAGATGACATGGTCCTAGATCATAAGGATAATAGACACTTGATTGAGCACAGTGATCAATGCTGTCCTACACTAGCCCATGCACGCCCGAATGGGGGACATAGAATAGCCTAAGTTTTAGAACAATGGCTTGTCCCTCTTATACCTGAACCACTGGACAAATGAGGTGGGTGTGAATGAGGTATGATTAGGAAAAAGGTGAGGTTCTAGCCACCGAATGGACACACTGATTTTGTAGAGAGGGAGAGCAACAACCCTAGTGCTGGAGGCAAGGACACCATAAACCCTGTGACAGACAGAGGAAGGGGGAATAGAAATCACTCTTCGTCTTTCAGAGCTGCTCCTGGAGACTTTTTCCCTGAAGAAAATGCCTAGATGCAACTTTCGCAGATCTTATATGGCACTGTAAGTCTGTCATCCCCTACCACACAGCTCTGACCACAGTTTGATAACCACTCCCCTTAACCATTCCAAAAAGTCTCTTGGAAAAGGCAAGAGATGAATCCAGCTCCTAAACTTCCCCCACAGAACACCTGTCAATACCTCCGAATGTTTTCTTCACTCTCATTCTCAGTCAGCCCATGGGATGAAAAGATGCCAGTCAGCTAGTGGCAGGTATAAACACGATGGGTTGGACTGACTACCCTCAGGTGGTCTTTCCGAAAAAGAATTAGCGTCAATTATTCTAATTTAACTGGGAACCCTAAGACTTACCAACTAGCTGGGAGGCCACAATGGAGGCAGTCAGTTTGTGCTTCCCATCCCCCCACTAATAAACTTCCTGGAGCAGCCCCAAGAAATATCAACAACCCTGGTCTTCCCAGGGACACTATGTGCATCCCCCAAATTGTACTTCTTGAAGTGCAAGCCAGGCAATAACTTACCTCCATCTCTAAAACACAGTGATTTGCATCTTAGGAACGCTCATAAAAGACCTACAGGTATTAAACAAAGTGTTACTCGCAGACTATGTATATCTCTTAGAAAAAGGACTATCATCGTTGCTTAGAGAAGCTTCTAGGGATAAGTGACTCATTACCAATATTTTTCCCTACAATGGGAGTCATCAAATTAGAAAAGATGGTGCAAATGTACCCCTTACTTTATTTTTTTAATTATTTTTATTTTTTCCATTGTAGCTGGTTTACAGTATTCTGTCAATTTTCTACTGTACAGCAAAGTAACCCAGTCATATATACATATATACATTCCTTTTGCTCACATTATCATGCTCCATCATGAGTGACTAGATATAGTTCCCAGTGCTACACAGCAGGATCTCGTTGTTTATCCATTCCAAAGGCAATAGTTTGCATCTATTAATCCCAAGTTCCCAGTCCATCCCACCCCTCCCCCTCCCCCTTGGCAACCACAAGTCTGTTCTCCACATCCATGATTTTCTTTTCTGTGAAAAGTTTCATTTGTGCCTTATATTAGATTCCAGATATGTGATATCATACAGTATTCGTCCTTCTCTTTATGTCTTACTTCTCTAATTCCATCCATGTTGCTGCAAATGGCATTATTTTGTTCTTTTTTATGGCTGAGTAGTATTCCATTGTGAATATGTACCACATCTTCTTAATCCATTCATCTGTCAATGGACATTTAGGTTGTTTCCATGTCTGGGCTATTGTGAATAGTGCTGCAATGAACATACAGGTGCATGTGTCTTTTTCAAGGAAAGTTTTGTCTGGATATACACCCAAGAGTGAGGTTGCTGGGTCATATGGTAGTTCTATGTATAGTTTCCTAAGGTACCTCCATACTGTTTTCCATAGTGGTCGTACCAATTTACATTCCCACCAACAGTGCAGGAGAGTTCCCTTTTCTCCACACCCTCTCCAGCATTTGTTATTTGTGGACTTATTAATGATTGCCATTGTGACTGGTGTGAGGTGATACCTCTTAGTAGTTTTGATTTGCATTTCTCTAATAATCAGTGATGTTGAACATTTTATCATGTGCTTTTCAGGCATCTATCTTCTTTGGAGAAATGTCTGTTCAGATCTTTTGCCCATTTTTCCATTGGGTTGTTGGCTTTTTGGCTGTTGAGTTGTATGTGTTGTTTGTATATTTCAGAGATTAAGCCCTTGTCAGTTTCATCCTTTGAAACAAGTTTCTCCCATTCTGTAAGTTGTCTTTTTGGGTTTTTTTTTTATGGTTTCCTTTGCGTGCAAAAGCCTGTTAGTTTGATTAGGCCCCACTGGTTTATTTTTGTTTTTATTTCTGTTGCCTTGGGAGATTGATCTGAGAAACCATTTGTCAGGTTGATGTCAGAGAATGTTTTGCCTATGTTCTCTTCTAGGAGTTTGATGGTGCCTTGTCTTACGTTTAAGTCTTTAAGCCATTTTGAGTTTATTTTTGTGCATGGTGTGAGGATGTGTTCCAGTTTCATTGATTTACATGTGGTTGTCCAGTTTTCCCAGCACCACTTGCTGAAAAGACTGTCTTTTTCCCATTTTATATTCTTGCCTCCTTTGTAGAAGATTAATTGACCATAGGTATCTGGGTTTATTTCTGGGTTCTCTATTCTGTTCCATTAATTGGTATGTCTGTTTTGGGACCAGTACCCAAAAAAATTAAATACCTGGGAATAAACCTGACCAAGGAGGTGAAAGATTTATATGCTGAAAACTATAAAACATTAATCAAGGAAATTAAAGAGGATTCAAAGAAATGGAAAGCTATTCCATGCTACTGGGTTAGAAAAAATTAATATTGTAAAAATGGCCATACTATCCAAAGCAATCTACAGATTCGATGCAATCCCTAACAAATTACCCATGACATTTTTCACAGAACTAAAACAAATAATCCAAAATTTTATATGGAACCACAAAAGACCCAGAATTGCCAAAGCTATCCTGAGGAAGAAAAACCAAGCAGGAGAACTCTCCCAGGCTCCAGGCAATATTACAAAGCCACAGTAATCAAGACAGTGTGGTACTGGTATCCCTTACTTTAGATGAAGTCATCAGGGACACCACTTTAATCATCAAAGACATTCAGGTCAGCCTCAAATCAGTGATCAGGATTGTTAGGGATGATAGTCTGTCTCTTTACAGGCCAAGACAGAGTCTGTACAATCACACATACACCCTGCTGAATCTAGAGTAATGCCTTGGGCCCATTGGAGAGGTCAACACAGAAATTTAAAGAGAAAGCCACTTGACTTCCTAAAGTAGTCCTGGATGGTTTATGGGAGTTGTTCAGCTGATGGAATCCAGGACTGTGTGGGAGGATGGAGAATCCGAGGTCATTATTGCAGGTTGGGCTCACCCTGCTGCTTAGAGTCCTGTTGAGGTTAGCCTTAGTTAGATGCTGTCTGAGACAAATTAAATCGATTTGTCCCAGAGCCTTTTGGTCAGATTAATCAGATTGGTTGATGGAGTGGCGCACTCATAGGAAAACATGCCCCAAGTGAAGATGGTATTGAAACAAAGGATAGATAGTGTGGGGAGGTAACTCCCCAAGGATGTCTCAGGTGTCTGCATGTTTTATGAGGAGAAGCACCCACAGCCATTTTTCCAGATTATCTTCTCCAGTACGTTTATAGAGTAAACAACCTTGGAAAATATATATAATGTCTCCTTCCAGAGCAGAGGGCATTCTGTTTAATAATAAAGATAATGTCACATTCTAGGGCAGGGATTGGAAAGGTTTTCTTATAACTCAGTATAAAATATTGGGATTTTCTAACCTTGGGAACCCACTGTACATTCAGATAGCAACTGGCTGTGATCCTATGGAACTCGGGGTTCTGGGAACCAGCTCAAATACAAATACTCTCGCTGCTTTTATTACTGAAAGCAATAAACTGTATTTTTCTCTGACCCAGGCAAAGGACCTAGGATGTCCTTTGTCACTATCCATGACACTGTGGCAGACCAACTTGTTCTATTTTGTTGTTGTTGTTGTTGTTGTCTTTTTGCCTTTGTCTAGCGCTGCACCCGCGGCATATGGAGGTTCCCAGGCTAGGGGTCTAACAGAAGCTATAGCTGCTGGCCTTCACCACAGCCACAGCAACGAGGGATCCGAGCCACGTCTGCAACCTACACCACAGCTCACGACAACAGTGGATCCTTAACCCACTGAGCAAGGCCAGGGATCGAACCCGCAACCTCATGGTTCTTAGTCGGCTTCGTTAACCACTGAGCCACGAAGGGAACTCCCCAACTTGTTCTTGATAGGAGCACCAAGGTCTGTTAGACAACACCACAGATCCCTGTCAGTCAGGGCGATCTGGTTACTACTCTGACCTTATTTTTCATTACAGTCATTAAATCTACCTTGCTTCTAAGGTTAGTGTCCCACCTGCATTCTTGTATTCTGAAATCATATCATTGCTTTGAGGGAGCCCAGCACTATGGCAGGATCCCTACCATGAACTTAGCCTACCTGGATGACCACTATTTCTCAAAGACACCAAGGCCCCCTTACTCGTGCATTTCTTGTTACCTTAATAAATGGGGTGTTCTCTGGGCCCTCTCGGGTAATATGACTAAGGGGTATGTGTTCTGGCCTCATATAGTAAATCCACTTTAATATTTCCAAATTCCAGAGCCCTGTCTCTCATCCCTTCCTCAATACTCTGGCCAAGACGGTTCTGGCATGTCCAACTCTTTTATTGTAAATCTTTTTTTTTTTTTTTAAGGCTGCAACGGTAGCATATGCAAGGTCCCAGGCTAGGGGTCAAATCAGAGCTACAGCTGCCAGCCTACACCACAGCCACAGCAATGCTGGATCCAAGCCACACCTGCAACCTATACCACAGCCCATGGCAACACCAGATCCTAAACCCACTGAGCAAGGCCAGGGATCAAACCCACATCCTCATGGATACCAGTTAGGTTCATAACCTGCTGAGCCACAACGGGAACTCCTTCTTTTGTTATAAATCTTTATCATGCCTAAGCTTCAAGGAGTCATTCCAGCAGGGTACTAAGACTCCAGGTGTTCTTCCCAGGTCATTAAATTCTACATCATGGGATGGTGCTATGATATCCAATAACCTTTCCCTATCCAGTCTCATACATCACTCCATGTACACGAAAGTTCACACATATGCTCTTATTTCCCACTGGTTAATATTAGCTGAGTCCTGCAATTCTTTTGGGAAGCAAGGTGTTTCAAATTGGTGATGGAACTGTATTTATCACCTAGGTGACTGGTGTACAGGCAGTGAGGTATAGAGGTGCAAATCTCGAGAAGGTTGAGCATGGCTGTGAAGCAGCCACCTCAGGGAGACTTTCATGGTTACCAGGTAAAGAAAGATGACTTTAACAAAGGACAGGCAACTGCTTCTGCCAACCTCAAGGGTTTAGGGAAATGTGGGAACTCAAGATTCTCTGATATATCCACCATTACCTCCAGTGCAGGTCTGAATGTCCCACTTTTTGGTCAGGGCTCCGATTTTTAACATAGAAGACGTATCAAGGCTATTTAGTCTCCTTTTCAGCTCCACTGTTTTCAATTAAATATCTGGCTTGATTTTTCAGTCACCATCTCCTGATCTCTACAAGTGACGTGTGTCTCTTTAAAACACTGCCATTGAGGCCCTCTGGTTTTCATGGCTTGGACTGAGTTTATAGTTGGCTGAACTGAGCCTGTCATTCTCTTCAAGGTTTTGGAGGCAAATAACAAAAGGCCATCAACTCTATAGTTACTATAATCTCTTTTCCTAATACTGCTCAAGGGCTGGACCTATCGCATAATCCAGTGTTTCCTCTTCTGCTTATGCCTCATCCCAATGCACAGAAGAGGAGAATCTCAGTAACAGTGATGTGAGAGCACACCAGAGATTATCCCTACCTCTTTTCCGCAGCAACTGAATCCTTGTTATCATCTCACCAGTAAGTGATAAGATTCTAGAGGCTCATCCTAATTATCAGTTTCCCACCACTATTTCCAGTAATATGTCTTAATTTGGGACCCTCTCCACCCCACAAAAGAAAAAAGAAATATTAGGGCCTGGCGGTAATAAATACAGGCAGTCCGCTTACTAGGTGATCCCAGGAAGTGGGAATGAGGAAACAGAGAGAATAAGACAAGGAAGGAGGGGAGTTCCCTGGCAGCCTAGCAGTTAAGGATCCAGCCTTGTCACTACTGAAGCTCAGGTCACTGCTATGGTATAGGTTGGATCCCTGGCCTGGGCAGGGGAACGAAAAGAAAAACAAGGAAGGAGGAAGAGTCATTAATAGGATGTGGCTAACAGAGACTAGCATACACACAGACAGCCTGAGAATCCTACAAAATGCTTCCCACCAGAGGCTAGGGCGTTAACTTGCTAGCACCTGTCCTTGGTTTGTTGAGAGCTGCCCTGAGGGCATTAACTCACCCGCCCTTCCAGATGTACTTGCTGTCTTTGGGCATCAAAGAAGTCCCTGGGGCCAAAAGTGAAAAGATACACGTTGACTGCTTGAGTTGAGATGCTGTTTACCTGAGGTAAGACTGCATTCACAAGGGCCGGCCTACCACAGCTGCAGCAGAGATCTGAAGTGGGCTGAGGGAACGTGACACAAGGCACCTGAGCCTTCAGGTACAACTACTAAGCTAACAGAAGGGGCAGATGGAATAGAAGAAATATTAAATTTAAAGAAGTCTATAGGAGTTCCTGTCGTGGTGCAGTGGAAACGAATAATCCGACTAGGAAATATGAGGTTTTGGGTTCAATTCCCTGGTCTCGCTGAGTGGGTTAAGGATCCGGCATTGCTGTGAGCTGTGGTGTAGGTCAGCAGCTACAGTTCCGATAAGACCCCTAGCCTGGGAATATCCATATGCCTTGGGTGCAGCCCTAAAATGACCAAAGACAAATAAATAAATAAATAAATAAATAAATAAATAAATAAATAGAAAAGAGAACTTGGAACATGTGGGACAAATAGAAAGCACATAGCAATATGGTAGATTTATACAGCAATTATATTAAATGTAAATGAGCCAAACACTCCAAAAAAATCAGATGGTCAGAGTGTACAAAATTCACCTACACAAAAATTCATATGCAACTATATGCTGTTCATAAAAAAAGGCATCTAAAATAAATACCATGTGATGAACACTAACCAAAAAAAGCCAATGTAGTTAACATTTTTTTCTTACTGAGATATAATTGGCATGTAACATTATATTACTTTCAGATGTGCAACATAATAATTCCTTTCCATAAAAGAAAAAAAAAGAGAACTTCTGCTCTTTGAAAAACATTAGTAACAGAATGAAAAGACAATTTGCTGGGAAAGAATACTTACAAATCACATATCTGATAAGGACTTGTATCCCGCATATAATAAGGACCTCTTATATACGTTAAAAATTTTAACTGCTTCACACTGTTTGCCTAGAGTTCCTTCTCTAGGATCAGTTTTTGGCTGATCTCCTCACTGGTGGGGGAACTTCCTGGGGTGCAGGAGCTATTCCTCTTTCCAGCTCCCTCCTGGGTGAGCAGGTCCCTTCTTTTTCTTTCTCTTTCACTTCTTTTTCTCTTGTTCTTCTTCTTTCTTCTTTCTTTTGTCCTGTCTGGTTTTGTAATGTTCGTCTTGCTCTATCATTATCTTGAGGTCTTTTGTGAGTTTTTCACAAATTTAATGTGCAAATATTTCCACATGTGGTTGAATTTTCAATGTATTTGTGGGAGTAGGTGAGCCTTACATCCTGCTACTCCACCGTCTTAGATCCTCTTCATCTTATAACCAAAAAATTTTAAAGCTATCCAGCTTTTTAAGATAGGCAAAATATTTGAACGGGAATCCATTACAAATACACATATTAATGACAAATAAGCCCCTAAAAATATTCAATACCATTAGTCATTTGGGAAATGGAAAATTAAAAGTGCATTGAGACATCACTACACACCTATTAGAATGGCTAAAACTGGAAAGACTGGCCACATCATGTATTGGTAAGAATGCAGAACAACTACAATTCTCATAAAACACTGGGTATAGAAAAGAGCACAACCGGAGTTCCCATTGTGGTGCAGCAGAAACAAATCCAACTAGGAACCATGAGGTTGCAGGTTCGATCCCTGGCATCACTCAGTGGGTTAAGGATCTGGCATTGCTGTGAGCTGTGGTGTAGGCTGCAGACACAGCTCTCATCTGGTGTTGCTGTTGCTGTGGTGTAGTCCGGAAGCTGCAACTCCGATTTGACCCCTAGTCTGGGAACCTCCATTATGTCGCAGGTGTAGCCCTAAAAAGACAAAAAAGAAAGAAAGAAAGGAAGAAAGGAAGAAAGAAAGAAAGAAAGAGAGAAAGAAAGAAAAAGAAAATAGCACAACCACTTTAGAAAACAGTTTGGCACTTTCAAATTTAAATATACACTTATACCTTGCGAGGAGCCTTTCAATCCATTAAAAAATAGAAAGCATATATTCACATAAAGATTAACGATGTATACAGCAACTTTATTTGTAACAGCCAACAACTAGGAACAACCCAAATGTCCATCAAGGTGAATGGTTAAATATTGTTGTACCTCTATATAATGAAATACCACTTAGCAATAATCAACATAGACAAGTCCAAAATAAATGCAGAGTTCAAGAAGTCAGACAAAAAAAAATTCATCCTGTATGATTCCATTTATATAAAATTTTAGAAAATGTGCATTAATCTATAGTGACAAAGTAAGACAGAGATTGTCTGAGACAGGGTGGGAAGGTTACAGGAAAGAAAGAATGAATGCGTACAAATAGCAGGAGTGTATATGTCAACATTGATCTAACTGGTAAATTCTATGTTTTGAGTATTTAACTATAACAAAAAATTACCAAATCATACACTTTAGATATGGGCAGTTTATTATATGTCAATTATACCTTAGTAAAGCTGTTTTACAATAGTGTTCTTAAATAAAATAATGCTGTAAAAGATCACCATGCGAAAATATTTTATCCCACAATTATTATTTCTTAGGGATAGTTTCCTGTAAGGAAATTTAAGGTCAAACAGTAATCATAATTTCATTGTTCTTGTAACACAAATTACTTTCAAGAAAAGTAAAACAATTTGTTTTTACTTTTAATACAGTAGCTCACCCTCCCCCAACTAGCAGAATTAATTTTTTTAAACATTTACAAATGTAATAGTTTTAAAAACCTCTTTTTTCTTTTTTTTCTTTTTCCTTTTCTTTTTTGAGCTGTACCTATGGCATATGGAGGTTCCCCGTATGGGTCCAAATCGTAGCTGCAGCTGTTGGCCTTCACCATGGCCACAGCAACGTGGGATCCAAGCCACATCTGCGAACTACACAAGCAACGCCAGATCCTTAACCTACTAAGCAAGGTCAGGGATCAAACCCACACCCTCTTGGGTACTAGTCGGGTTTGTTACCCAGTAAGGCACAATGGGAACTCCGCTTCTTATATTTATTTACATTTTTATTGCTATGCATGCCATATTTAAAACAGAAAATTTACAAACTGGAGAGGTTCGAAGGCATTTAGTGTAATGGGGCCATGGAATTCAGGTTCTTTGGAGAAAGATGCATGGCACAGAAAGTGCACCTGAGGAAACCCCATGGGATAGACATGAGAGACACAGTAAGGCAGGAGATGCTCTGCTGGGAGCTGTAGTGACGTCCTTCAGGAGAGGAACTAGACCTATGCTGCATGCACTGGAGGGAAAGAAAAAGACCAAGTTCCATGTGGATGGAGCTCTTCCAACAGGAAGTTTGCAGCTCAGGATGAGAAAGGACCTTTGGAAGGAGGTCGGTGGCAGTCTAACCTCAACCATGAGAGCTTTAACACAGTGAAATAGGCTGCCTTCACAGCCCTGGCAGTCATCAAGAAAAGACTGGTTTGGAGTTCCGTGGTGGCACAGTGGTTAATGAATCCGACTAGGAGCCATGAGGTTGCGGGTTCGACCCCTGGCCTCACCCAGTGGGTTAAGGGTCCAGCGTTGCCGTGAGCTGTGGTGTAGGTCGCAGACACGGCTTGGATCTGGCATTGCAGTGGCTGTGGTGTAGGCAGGCGACTATAGCTCTGATTCAACCCCTAATCTGGGAACCTCCATATGTGGATGTGGCTCTTAAAAAAAAAGGAAAGAAAAGACTGGTTTGAGAAAGTGTAGTATGTATATGAACAATGGAATATTACTCAGCCATTAAACATGAAATATTGCCATTTGAAATATTGCAGCAATGTAGGTGGGCCTAAAGATTACTATGCTTATGAAATGTGAGACAGTGACAAATACAAAATGATATCACTTATTTGTGGAATCTAAAAAAAAGAGTACGGAGTTCCCGTCGTGGCGCAGTGGTTAACGAATCCGACTAGGAACCATGAGGTTGCGGGTTCGATCCCTGCCCTTGCTCAGTGGGTTAACGATCCGACGTTGCCGTGAGCTGTGGTGTAGGTTGCAGACGCAGCTCAGATCCTGCGTTGCTGTGGCTGCGGCGCAGGCCAGTGGCCACAGCTCCGATTAGACCCCTAGCCTGGGAACCTCCACATGCCGCGGGTGCGGCCATAAACCCGCGGCCATAAAATGACAAAAGGCAAAAAAATAAAAAAATAAAAAAATAAAAAAAAGAGTACAAACAAGCAAACACACAAACAACACACACACACAAACACACAAACAAAACAGTCTGTTTCTGTTTTGCACAGAAACAGACTTAGCAACACAGAAAACAAACTTACATTTACCAAAGGGGAGGAAGGGTGGAGAGACAAATTAAAGGTATGGGGTTAACAGATATTAATGGGATTAATTATACATAAAATAGAGAAGCAGAAAGGATTTACTGTATCGCACAGGGAACTATATTCAATATATTGTAAAGACATACAATGGAAAAGAATCTGAAAAAAATACACAATAAGTATGCTGTACACCTGTAACTAACATAATATTGTATATTAACTATATTGAAAAAAGAAGGAAGGAATGAAGGAAGGAAGGAAGGAAGAAAGAGAGAGAGAGAGAATGGGATGGAAGGAGGAAGGGAGGGAGGGAGCTAAGGGGAGGTGGCTATGCTCTGGGGTGTAAGTTGCTCAAGAGCTGCTGGGCACACGTGCAAGGACAAGCTACAGGAAGGAGGCTGGCTAAAATCGAGGAATTTCACAGTACACTATCGTTTTTTATTTGCTTATTTTTTAAATTGATATATAATTGACCTACAACATTATATTAGTTTCAGGTGTACAATATAACGATTCAATATTTGTATAACATTGCAAAATACTACAATTCCACCACCACACATAGGTAAAAACTTCTCTTGTGGAGTTCCCATCCTGGCTCAGCAGAAACGAATCTGACTAGTATACATGAGGACATGGATTCAATCCCTGGCCTTGTTCAGTGGGTTAAGGATCTGACCTTGCTGTGAGCTGTGGTGTAGGTCGCAGACACTGTTTAGATTCCATGTTGCTGTGGTGTAGGACTGTAGCTGTAGCTCCCATTCAAGGCCCCTAGCCTGGGGATCTCCACATGCCATGGGTGCGGCCCTAAAAAGACAAAAAAAGAAAAAAAACTTTCTTGTGATGAGAACTTTTAAGATCTACTGTCTTAGCAACTTTCATGTTTTTCTTTTTGTCTTTTTAGGGCCTCACCTGTGGCATATGGAGTTTCCCAGGCTAGGGGTCTCATTGGAGCTGTTGCTGCCAGCCTAGGCCACAGCCACAGCAACGCCAGATCTGAGCCGCACCTGAGACCTACACCACAGCTCAGGGCAACGCCAGAGCCTAAACCCACTAATCAAGGCCAGGGATCGAACCGGAAACCTCATGGTTCCTAGTCAGATTCGTTTCTGCTGTGCCATGACGGAACCTCCACAACTTTTTAATATACAATACAGTATTGTTAACTATCGTCACCATGATGTACATTACATCCCAGGACTTATTAACTTTAAAAATGGAAGTTTGTACCTTTTGACTACCTTCACCCATTTCACAGCCCCCCCATCCTCCCCACCACCCCCCATACCCTGTCTCTGGCAACCACTAATCTGTTCTCTGTTATCAGTGAGCTTGTTTTCTGTTTCCACTTTTTTAAGATTCTGCATATAAGTGAGATCATACGGTATTTGTCTGTCTTTGACCTATTTAGCATAATGCCATCAAGCTGCATCCATGTCGTTGTGAATGGCAAGATTTCATTATTTTCTTAACTCAGTGAATTTTATTAGTTATAGTCATACAATGATCATCACAACTCAATTTTATAGCATTTCCATCCCAAACCCCCAGCCCATCCCCCCGCCCCCATCAAAAAATGGGCAGAAGATCTAAACAGACAACTCTCCAAAGAAGACATACAAATGAGGTGGTCAGAGTTCCCGTCGTGGCTCAGTGGTTAACGAATCCGACTAGGAACCATGAGGTTGCAGGTTCAGTCCCTGGCCTTGCTCAGTGGGTTAAGGATCCGGCGTTACTGTGAGCTGTGGTGTAGGTCGCAGACGCGGCTCGGATCCCGCGTTGCTGTGGCTGTGGCGTAGGCCAGCGGATACAGCTCTGATTAGACCCCTAGCCTGGGAACCTCCATATGCCGCAGGTGCGGCTCTAGAAAAGGCAAAAAGACAAGAAAAGAAAAATGAGGTGGTATCTCAAAAAATGTGGTTTTGATTTGCATTTCTCTAATAATGAGTGACGTTGAACATCTTTTCATGTGTTTTTGCGCCCCGCGGAGATAGCCAGTTCATTATCCTCACTCATGTGTACCTTTAAATACATGGAGTCATAAAGATTACCCAACCTTTAATCGGTTTAATCCAACCTCCAAGAGTTTTGATAGGAAATGCTGCAAGTCTCTCCTTTCTGTCCAAAAGCGATGGTAGTGATTTTGTCGTTGGCGCATTACAGAGGCATGTGTACAGCATTACCATCCAAATATCGGCTCAAGTCTGCCCCCTAGAGTAGAGTAAGTAGTGTGCCTTTACAGTAATACTGAACTGGATGAATTTCTTATTTCTGACACTCACTGGTCTTTTCCAGAGAACAACCACCCTATATTTTCTGTGCTTCTGCAATATTTGAAAGTGTGTCAGATACTGCTTTTATAAGTTTAAAAAAATTCATTTTAGTTGGGGAAAATGTTATCTACAGATACAATTTTTCTTTTTTCTTTTCCTTTCTTTTTTTGGTTAAGACCACCCCCACAGCCCATGGAAGTTCCAGGCAGGGACTGAAGCTGAGCTGCAGCTTTGACCCAAGCCACAGCTGTGGCAACACCAGATCTTGTAGCCCACTACCGCCAGGGATCAAACCCACACATCTGCAGTGACCCAGGTCACTACATTCGGATTCTTAACCCACTAAACCTACTGCACCACAGTGGGAACTCCAAATTTTTATTCCATTTTTTTGTTTTTGTTTTTGTTTTTTGCTCCTGCGTGCAGCACACAGAAATTCCCTGTTCAGGGATTGAACTGGTGCCACAGCTGTAAACCGGAGCCACAGCAATGATAACACAGAATCCTTAACCTGTTGAGCCATCAGGGAACTCCCAGGTACTGCCATCCTTGAATCCAGAAAGAGAAAGAAACTTCACATGTATCCTGACTGATTAGGAAGTGGCTATTGTCTCAGCCAATGGGTCCTGGGAATTCATCCAGGCACTTCCCCCTCCCATGAGTGGGCCACCTCCATGGGCCCTTTCTGCAGAGGCCACGGTAGATGAGCAGACCATCCCCAAATCTTAAACTTGATTGGTAAGACTGAAAAGTACCCAAAGCAATGGTGGGGAAACAACTCTTTTCCCCCAAAACTATAGCATAACATGGACCTCAAAGGCAGGTCAGTTCCATCCTACCCCTCAGTGGCAGCAAGTAACAGGCAAACACACCATATAATAGTTTAAAGTCATCTTTACATGTGTGGAAAAGCATAATTAAAAGGCTGCATGAAAGTGTCAATTCAAAATGGTGAAGGTGGAGTTCCCGTCGTGGCTCAGTGCTTAACGAATCCGACTAGGAACCATGAGGTTGCGGGTTCGATCCCTGGCCTTGCTCAGTGGGTTAAGGGTCCGGCGTTGCCATGAGCTGTGGTGTAGGTTGCAGACGCAGCTCGGATCCCGCATTGCTGTGTCTGTGGCGAAGGCCGGCGGCTACAGCTCCTGCTAGACCCCTAGCCTGGGAACCTCCATATGCTGCAGGTGTGGCCCTAGATAAGGCAAAAAAAAAAAAAAAAAAGTGGTGAAGGTACAGGTTGTATGAGAACGGAAAGAATGCAAGTCAAAGATCATCACTATCTTGCTTTTCTTTCACTTTTTTTTTTTCTTTTTAGGGCCGCAGCTGCAGCATATGGAGGTTCCCAAGCTACGGGTTGAATCAGAGCTACAGCTGCCGGCCTACCCTACAGCCACAGCAACTGGGGATCCGAGCCGTGTCTGCAACCTACACCACAGCTCACGGCAATGCCAGATCCTTAACCCACTGAGCAGCGAGGCCAGGGATTGAACCCAAAACCTCATGGTTCCTAGTCGGATTTGTTTCCACTATGCCACAACGGAAACTCCATCACATTTTCCTCTTCTTTTCTTCTGTCTTAATTTCCTTCTTTTTACTGCCTATGCCAAAGTTAGTCTGCTTCTTACATAAGCAATCAGTTGCGGTATGAGTTATAAGTAGCAGTTTTGAGAGATATTTTCCTTTACAAAATGGAGATTTTAGTGGCCCTTGGACAACTGAAGATCCAAGACAGAGACAAAGAAAAATAGAATTCTAGTATCTTTTCTTCTAGGGAAAAAAAATAGAATATGGACTTAAGGACTTTATTAATCTGATTGTGGTGATCATTTTGCAAACTATGTCAAATCTGCATAAAGCTGAGAAAAAAAAAGGAGTGTCTGCTTCATCAGCATTATGCACTAAAATTGGAAGTTCTCTGGATGCAGAGAAGACTAGCACAGCTCCCGCACAAGGATGAGGAACAAATTTGTGAGGCGTTCCGTGTGTTTAAAATAAGTAATGAATGTAATGTACAACATAGTTACTATATTGTATATTTGAAAGTTGCTAAGAGAGTAGATCTTAAAAGTTCTCATTGCAAGAAAAAAAATGCGTTAACTGTATGGTGATGGATGTCAATTAGATTTACTCTGGTAATCATTTCACAATGCAGATAAATACTGAATCATTACATTGGACACCTGAAAGATATGATGTTACATGTAATTATACTTCAATAAAAATAAGAATTAATTAAATATAATGAGGCATCATAAAGTTAGAACCCAGAGCATAAATCTAATCTCAGAGAATCACTCCCCGCCCATGTAATCCAAACTGTAGCCTATTTCACTCCCAAATCCTGCTTTTAACATCCACACCTGCCCATTCACAAGCACATCACACACCTACTAAGATAAAGAGAAATAAAAGTCCTGCCTCAGGTTAGGAACATGAGTCAGAATAAACTGGACTCAATCCTAACTCTGCTACCTCACCAATGGGTTACTGAGCCTCCCAAAACTCAGCCAGCAAGTAAAAAGAAGAGGTCCCATTTCACAGTGGTGAGGATTATTTTAGGTAATGCATTCAAAGCTCAGCATAGTACTTGACACATTAATCACCAGTTCTCCTTAAGTGATGGCCATTAGACATACTTACATAATTGTTTATAATAAGGAAGTAGCTTCGAGTCACACCAATGACTTTTATTTAAAATTATTTGTGAGGCTGACGTGGAAAAAGGGTTGGTGAAGATGTGTGGGTGGCTCTTTAAATATCTTTCTTTACATTTTCAAGAATTACTTTATTCGATCAAAATACCTTTTCTTCTTTTTATTCCCATAAAAAGGCAGCAGAGCAGATCATACTCTCAAAAGCAGTTGGAGAATGACGCCAGCTGTCTTGGGGAGCAGCTGGACCTACCACCCCCTGAGTCACTCAGCATCTGCGACAAAATTTTATAGCTCCCACTCCTGGGCCTGGTGAATTGGGGCTCAGAAAACATGGTAGCATCTGCAGTTGTGGTGTGAAAACTATTTGGGCCCTTTTTCAGACAGGGCGGGCATACACACTTCTCCAAGCTCTTCCTTCCTAGAGCCCCTCCTTTCCTCCACTTTCTTGTGAGACCTCATCTCCAGCCTCCAGGATTCTCTCTCTTTTCTCTCCCTTCTGCTCTCAGGTCCCTGAAAATGAAGGGTCAGAAAATGGTAGATGTGTCAATAGGTAACCACATTCCACATTTTTCCTAATTATCATAAATGAAGCCGTAATCATTTAGTACACTTCACATCTTAGTTTCTAGCAGTAAATTAGCATAAATAAATTAGCATGTTACTAAAGGCTCACTCATGGAATGGGTGGGGGGTGCTTGGGCATCAGCAGATGGTCACAGAGGAAACTCAACCTGCCCTCAACTCTGACTGTGCCCATCACAGAGGGATGTGATTTCACCACACAATAAAATCAGTATTCTTCCAGTGCTTTTTGAAAAGGAAAATGGCAAGTGAATCATACGTGGAATGATTTTAACCTCCTTATGTTCACTCCCTTAAATTACATAGATAGAGTTTGCACTACGTTTTCATGTGAGGACTGTGTAAAGGATAACATCCAACCCCAACAGGTTGTCCAGGGGTTCACATTCAATGATGAGTTAAACACATACTGTTGTTCTAGAATCAGGAGGTACAGCAGTAACTAGAGAGACCCTATTTCCTAGATGCTACACCTAGGTCTGGGGAGATAGACAATCAATAAACTTTAAAGGAAACAAGAAGGTAAGAAGTAGTGATAAATGCAATGATAACTAGAAGCAGGGTGAAATGACAGGAAACTAGTGGGAAGGGGGGAAAATTTCTGGTTCCCTTTGTCAGAGAGTGCCTTTTAAAGGAATTGATTACAAAGGGATGGTGTTGATAAATATAGTGATGGTATAGGAGTTCTCATCGTGGCTCAGTGGCTAACGAATCTGACTAAGAACCATGAGGTTGCGAGTTCGATCCCTGGCCTTGCTCAGTGGGTTAAGTATCCGGCTTTGCCGTGAGCTGTGGTGTAGGTTGCAGACGGGGCTCGGATCCCGCATTGCTGTGGCTGTGACGAAGGCCGGCGGCTACAGCTCCTGTTAGACCCCTAGCCTGGGAACCTCCGTATGCTGCAGGTACAGCCCCAGATAAGGCAAAAAGACAAAAAAAAAATAGTGGTGGGATCTATTTACACATCAATTTTTTAAATAAACCAGTAAGAGCATTACTCTCCCCCTCCTCCATTTGAACTGGAAATGCAGAAAATCCCTGAGTGCCTATGAGGAGAGCATATGCAGTGATGAGTGGCAGTCAGATGAGCAAGGTCATGACTCAGCCCAGCAGGGTGAGTTATGGGGATGTCTGGTTACTGCAGTGGTGTCAGCTACTCCACAGTGTTAAACTGTTTTCATACCCAGATTATTTCATTTCTACCTATAACGGTCCATTAATCAAAATCAGAAAGCCCAACAAATGATGACGCCGAGATACAAGTTAAAAGGAGCTTAAAAACTGTACAAGCTTTGTTAATGTGCCTCCAGATTGTTTTCATTAGCTCCAGAAACTGTATTAAATCTATCCATCTGATCATATTTCATGCTTAGCAGCCATGATTGTCTCTAATCCCCACGAGAATGGTATTAAAAAAGAAAATACAGTGATGATTACTTTCAGCTTGGATTTTCCCTTATTGAGAATAGAGACTATCTGAGAACAGCTCATAAATAAGGACCTGAAATATTTATTTATCACACCATTTAGATCAAAAATGTGAAAAATTAACAAAATAATCCAGTTGAGTTTTTCAAAGTCAAAATGAAAATATTTGATGTTGTTAGTCATGATCAGGTCACAAAAGTAGTTTCTGGCTCTCCTATTTATTTGTTTGTTTGTTTGTTTGTTTATTGCTTTTTAGGGCCACACCCGCAGCATATGGAGGTTCCCAGGCTAGGGGTCTAATCGGAGCTGTTGCTGTCGGCCTACGCCAGAGCCAAGCCGCATCTGCAACCTACACCACAGCTCACTGCAACGCCAGATTGTTAATCTTCTGAGCGATGCCAGAGATTGAACCCCGCAACCTCAGGGTTCCTAGTAGGATTCGTTAACCGCTGTGCCATGATGGGAACTCCGTTTCTGGCTCTTCTTGATGTTAAAAGATGTAAAATTTAGAAGTTCCCACTGTGGCACAGTGGGATGGGCAGCATCTTGGGAGCACTGGGTCTCAGGTTCGATCCCCAGGTACAGTGGGCTGAGGATCCGGTGCTGCTGGAGCTTAGGTCATAACTCCAGGTAGGATCTGATCCCTGGCCCGGAGAACTCCATAACCCATGGGGTGGCCAAAAATGAAAATAAATAAATCAACAAGTGAAATAAAAAATGTAAAATTTAAATCTACATATTAGTATGCCTTTGGCCCCCAAATAAAAAACAATATATATCATTTTTAAATTTGCTCACAAATCACACTTTTTAATGTAGTTAGCTTTAGAAAGTGTATCAATTGCTAAACAGTAACAAGTTTTAAAGTATGCAATGTTCTGAATTTTTTATTTTGCATTAAGATAAACTTTATAATATATATTCTCTTTAAGAACTGACGTGGGAGTTCCTGTTGTGGCTTAGCAGCAATGAACCTGACTAGTATCCATGAGGAGACAGATTTGGTCCCTGACTTTACTCAGGGGGTTAAGGATCTGGCATTGCCGAGAGCTGTGGTGTAGATCACAGCCAAGACTTGGATCTGGTGTTGCTGTGGCTGTGGTGTAGGCTGGCAGCTGTAACTCCTATTCGACCCCTAGCCTGGGAACCTCCATACGTCAAGGGTTCAGCCACAATAAGCAAAAAAAAAAACACACACACACACAAAATATTCAACTTAAAATTATTTCTCATGTATATTCATCATATGATAAAAAATTTAATGATTTTGTAAATTCCCAGAAGATTTCTAGTTATTATACAGTTGTCCCTCAGTATCTGCAGGGGATTGGTTCCAAGACCACCCACAGACACCAAAAGCTGAGGATGCTCAAGTCCATGGGTAAGGAATCTGAGAATACAAAGGACCGACTGTATATAAATGTGAAAAGTGTTTTTCAGTCAAAAAAGTTGAAAATGCTGCCTTGGTTATCTTGACATTCAAAAGGATGAAGTGGGAACTGAATGAAACATTTTTATATTTTAAGGGTATTATAATGAACATCTCTTCAAATAAGAAAAATGATTTCACAGAGTTCCTGCTGTGGTGCAGTAGGTTAAGAATCTGACTGCAGCAGCTCTGGTTGCACCTCTGATTAATGAAGAGGCACAGGTTTGATCGCCAGCCCACCAGAGAGGGTTAAAATATCTGGCATTGCCACAGCTTCAGCCATTTAAAAACTAAAAGGAAAGAAGGAAGGAAGGAAGGAAGGAAGGAAGGAAGGAAGGAAGGAAGGAAGGAAGGAAGGAAGGAAGGAAGGGAGGGAGGGAGGGAAACCGATTAGACATTCACACACTTCTGTAAATATGTGGTATGAATTTTTCTCCCAAGGCCAGAGAAGCAACAAAGAACTATTCAGATTAAAATTGTTTTTCAAAATATATTTATACCCTCCCTTGTCCCAAAGAATTTAAAGTAAGATGGTCCCTTAATTAATATAGTTAATGACTTTAACATGAAGTTTTGAGACAGAAAGTCTTTTGCAGCTGTTTTATTCCTGCCAAAGTTCATAATGTGAATCTAATCATGAGGAAATTCAGATGAACTCAAACTGAGCTCCATTCTAAAAAATAACTGACCTGTACTCTTCAGATGCCAGTCCTATCAAAAACAAGGAAAGACTGAGGCACTGCCCCAAAATAAAACAGCTTAAAGGGACATGAAAATCTGTTGCAATATATGATCTAGAATCTCACTATAAAAAGTATTATTGGGACAACTGGCAAAATATAAGTTCAATAGGTTAAACATAAAAGTATCAGTGTTAATTTCCTGAGTTTAATAATTATACTGTATTTATGTTAAAAAAAAGGTTCTTGTGCTTTTTCTGAGGCAAAGACACACAGGGACAGTCCCAACAGCCATCACTGCTGGACAGAAGGCACTGTGCTCCGGTGGACAGTGAGGTCAGATGTATCTTCCCATTTCCATTCACAGAGCCTAGCTCAAAAACCAGGTGGTAGTACACCTGGGTTACTTATTTTGCTCTGCCCACTACACGGCAGAAACAGATCATGATTCCTGTTTTGCAAAATAAAACAAAAACCAAAGACCCACAAAAAAAGAAGTATTTTTGTTCAAGGCCACTCAGTGAGCATGCTGCAGAGTTGAAAAACTACCTCCCAATTAATTTATCTCAAATTTATTACTTTATGTACCAATTTTGGCATCATCAGTGGTGTTTCTATTCTTCTCCCCATTTTATGCCCTTGACTCTCTTGTGGTTTACTTGGACTCCCATGAGGCCACTGTGAATGCCTGGGCTGCTCCTGCTCCTGCTCCTGGATATCCACTCAACAGAATACAGAGATTGCCTTCTAAGTGCTTTTAAAGCACAGGGAAGGAATTCCCTCATGGCCTAGCAGGTTAAAGCTCTGGCATTGTTACTGCAGCAGCTCCGGCCACTGCTGTGGTGTGGGTTTGATCTGGGACCCAGGAAATTATGCTTGCCCCTGGTGCAGCCAAAAAAAAAAAATTTTTTTTTTAATTTTTAAAAAGCCCTTATAAGGAGATATCACTCATATCTGCAATCTAATAAAAAATGATGGAACTAGAGACTCTGGTACTAATTGAAGTCAAAAGAGAAAGACAAATACCATGCTATCACTTATATCTGTAATCTAGTAGACGGCACAAGTGAACCTATCTACAGAAAAGAAACTCATAGACTTGGAGAACGATTTGTGGTTGCCTAGGGGGAGGGAGTGGGAATTTGGGGTTAGTAGATGCAAACTATTGCACTTGGAGTGGATAAGCAATGAGATCCTGCTGTATAGCACAGGGAACTATATCTAATCACTTGTGATAGAACATGATGGAGGATAATGTGGAAAAAAAAGAATATATATATATATATATATATATATATATATATATACACATATACACACACATATATATAAAATAACTGGGTCATTTTGCCATATAGCAGAAATTGACAGAACATTGTAAATCAGTTATAATAACTTTTTTTATTTTTTTAATAATAAATGAGAATGAAAAAGGAAAAAAAGGAGTTCCCGTCGTGGCTCAGTGGTTAACGAATCCGACTAGGAGCGATGAGGTGGCGGGTTAGATCCCTGGCCTTGCTCAGTGGGTTAACGATCCGGCGTTGCCATGACCTGTGGTGTAGGTTGCAGACGCAGCTCGGATCCGGCATTGCTGTGTCTGTGGTGAAGGCCGGCGGCTACAGCTCCTGTTAGACCCCTAGCCTGGGAACCTCTATATGCCGCTGGTGCGGCTCTAGATGAGGCACAAAGACAAAAAAAGAAAAAAGAAAAAGGAAAAAAAATGATAAATGAGTTTTCTTGTGGTGCAATTGGGTAAGGATCTGATGTTGTCACTGCAGTAGCTTGGGTCACTGCTATGGCGCAGGTTTGATCCCTGGCCCAAGAACTTCCACAGGCCACAAGCATGGCAAAAAAAAAGGACTTATTTATAAAGCAGAAACAAACTCACAGATTTCAAAATCAAACTTATGATTACCAAAGGGGAAACCATGATGGGGAGGGATAAATTGGGAGGATGGGATTAACTCACATACACTACTACTATATATAAAATAGGACAAGGACCTACTGTATAGCACAGGGAAGTCTACTCAATGTTCTGTAATAACATATATGGGGAAAAGAATGGATAAATGTATATGAATGGATATATGATTCACTTTGGTATACACCTGAAACTAATACAACATTGTAAATCAACTATACCGCAATTTAAAAAAAAAAAAAGATTTTTTAAAGCACAGGGGAACACAGAACCATCACAAACTACTTCCTATCAGCCTAAATATGAAAGGACAGGAGAAGTAGGAGGAGATTTTTTTTTCCTCTTCAGATAGTGAAAGGAGACTGAATCACAATTATTTATAAGGGTGATAAAAATAGCCCCAAAGAACCAGAGGACCTTGGCAACAAAAACATTCCATGTAGGATCCTTCAGGAATTATTCTTACACCAGAATACTTCAAAAATAATAATTTTAAGATGTTGTGTACATCTGGGCTCCCTAAAACTGAGTGCCATTTCTCAAAGATCTCAACACCAAGTTGAGAAGATTTGTCCTCCATAAACTGGAGAAGGGTGGACCCTTTAACTTTCTTTTTCTAAAATGCCTTGGGAGTTCCCTTCATGGCTCAGTGGTTAACGAATCCGACTAGAAACCATGAGGTTGTAGGTTCGATCCCTGGCCTTGCTCAGTGGGTTAAGGATCCAGCATTGCCGTGAGCTGTGGTGTAGGTTGCAGCTACAGCTCCTATTAGACCCCTAGCCTGGGAACCTCCATATACCGCGGGTGCGGCTCTACATAAAGGCAAAAAGCCAAAAATATAAAAAATAAAAAAAATTAACTGCCTTAAATATACAATAATACTGTTACATACCAAAGAGACAGAGCGCTTGGTTCTAAAGCACAGTTGCTGTTCAAAGGACTCTGAAAATGCCTGAATTTTGGAATGGGATCTTTCTTTTGATTCCAGTGGCTCCTTGAATGACCCATCCCCTGAGCGTTTTCTGTAATCCCACATGTGAGTATAGCTTCGAAATCCCTGGTCCTCGTAAGAATGTCTTCTAGTGTGGCTGTCAGATGACACGAGCCTGGGAAGCACAGGAAACTGGGAATATAGAATAAAAAGATTTACGGTCTAAAGAGATTGCACAATATTAGCACAGAGACAGAATGTCTATAAATTACTAACCAAACAAATCTCATGTTGAATTGAAATTTTGTTTCCTTGATCAGTGGGACTTTTCTCCTGCAATGAGACAGTAGAGTCAATTGATTAAATCATTAAGTAGAACATCCCACGCCTAGCTTTGTTGTTCCTCCATCTTTAGGGCAGAATAATGAATGTTCTAACATTAAATTGATATGTAAAAATAAATTCCAAAATGATCAAAAGAAATGTTTAATGAGGCCATAAACATTTAAGAAATAATACAAAGGTGAGTATTTGTGTGATTTCTGTATGGAGAAGGAATTTTTAAACAAAAGAGCAAAGGAAGAAGTCATAAGGAAAAACCTTAAGTATATAAAAATAAAGGTAGTCTGCCTAAAAAACATAAAAGTGTATGGCATACCAAAAAAAAACCCTTTTAAAATATGTGTTACATACTACTAATGTTTAATAAAATTTCTTGAAAATAAATAAGTGTATTTCACATAATGCTAACAGACATAGAGATCATATAATACAAAGACATCAATGTTAAAATCACAACTGGAAAATGATCAAAGGACAGACAGTTCAGAGAAGCCAAACTTCTTAAAAGAATTGTGATCTTTGCTCTCTTAATGTATCTCGATTCCCGGCCCACTACAATCCAGCTTTTTCACCCATACTAATGTGAGTCAGGATATTGGTCTTTTATCCTGATTATGTGCACTTTTTGGTCTTTTATTATTCAATAGCATTTAATAGCAGATTATGTGCACTTTTTGGTCTTTTATTATTCAATAGCATTTAATAGCAGGTGCTCAGCGGACCCTTCTGGAAACATTCTTTGTCTTGCCTTCTACCACTGCACCTTCTTGGTTTCCCTTTTGATCTTTCTGTCATGGTGTTTTAGACTTTTTTGCTCACTTCACCCTTCTATCTGCCCATAACTGTTGGAGTCAGTCTTCCTTCCCTCCCTTTCCTTTCTCACTTTACACTGTCTTCCTAAATGTCTCATGTCTAGGCTTCAATTTCTATCCATTACCCAGTTTCCTCATGTATATTGTTAGCCCAGACCCCTCTTCTGGACTTCTGCCCACTCAACTTCTCCTCTTGGTATCCCACAGGCATTCGACCTGAGTTGTCCAAATTGGAACTTATCATTTCTCCTCCTCAAACCCATTTCTCAAGTGCCCCTCACTCAGGAAAAGGCACCACATTTGTCCAGTGATTCAGATCAATAACTCAGAAGCCACTGTCCACATCCAGTTGTGGGGTGTCAGCAGATTCTACCTCTCAAGTGTCTCAAAACCATCCACTTTTTTCCAATGCCGCTGTTACTACCCTAATCCAGTTTAGCATTACCTTTCACCCAGATTACAGAAACACCCTCCAAGTAGTGGATATCTTGTATTCACTCTTACTTTATTTCATTCCCACAGCAGCTAGTGTTGTTAAAATAACAACAAAGAAACGCTTTCCATTTTGCGCCTCATCTTGCACCAAGCCACCACTTCAGTTACACAGCCTCACTGATCTCTGTCTGTTCCTCCAGCTCACAGGCACATTCACAAGGGGTCTTTTCTGGCTGTGACCTCACCCACCACCCCACCCCTTCATCTCATTACTGGTGAATAACCCTTCAGTCACTGCGGAAATTGTATTTCCCCAGGAAGCCTTTCCTACCAGCCCTGAACCATTGTTTAACATTCTTCTGAGATCTCATACTTCATTATGATACTAATTACAACTGTCATCACTAATTTGGTTACTTTTGTTACACACCTGTCTTCTCCATTAGACTATATGCTCCATCATGTCAAGGGCTGCATTTCATTCTCTGCTAGAATCCCAGTATGCAAACTTTGCTTTATTCAGAGCAGGCATTCATTAAATACATATTGAATGAATAAATGTATAAAGAAGGAAAGAAAAAGAAATACCAAATAGTAAAAATTGTTAATGCTTAGCAGTAGTCAAAAAATTATGTTGAAATAACATACAATTTTACCTTTCAGGTTAGCAAATATGTATATACATTTTAATAATACTAACACTAGGAAGAGTGCCAGGGAATAGACACTGTCATTTCTTGCTGGTAGGACTAGAAATGTACACAACCTTTCTGGAAAGTTGTTGGCAATAGGAGTTGAAAGGCTTAAAATATTTCTATCCTTGGGCTCAGCCATTGCACATCATTATGGGCTGTACTGTGTCATCCTTCCCCCCAAATTCACATGTTGAAGCCCTACATGAGAAGCTCAGAAATGACTGTATTTGGAGATAGTACCTTTAAAGATTAAGTTAAAATGAGGCCATGAGAGTGAGCCTAATCCAATTTGACAATGCCCTTGTTATAAGAAGAGGAAATGAGACACCAGGGATACACCCACACAGAGGAAAGACCATGTGAGGACATGGCAAGAAGGTGCCATCTACAAGCCCAGGAGAGAGGCCTCAGAAGAAACCAAACTTGCTGACACCTGGATCTTGGACTTCCAGCCTCCAAAACCATGTGGAAATAAATGTGTATTGTTTAAGCCAGCCAGTCTGTGGCATTTTGTTACGGCAGCCTGGGCAAACCCATAGACATGTCTAGAAAGTCACTCTCAAACAATAATCACAAATATGGGGAGCTCCTGCTGTGGTGAAATAGGGTTGGCAGCGTCTTGGGAGCACTGGGATGCAGGTTTGATCCCCAGCCCGGCACAGTGGGTTAAGTCACTTTTGTGGCTTGGATCTGATCCCTGGCCCAGGAGCTCCATAAGCCTTAGGGTGGCCAAAAATGAAGAAAAAAAAAAAGAGAAGTTCCCATCATGGCTCAGAGGTAATGAACTCTATTAGTATCTGTGAGAATGTCTGCCTACAGAGTCCACTTTTCTACCAGAAGGAGCTTGCTGGGATGGAAGGAAAGAAGCCTGGTGGGGTTGAGGAGCACCTGAGAGGAGGGAGGAGGGCTGGAATGGGAAGGCGGTAGTGGCTGGAGTCAGGAGATATAAGATAAGGCAAGCCATCCATTTTTTTTTTTTTTTAAGGGCAGCACCCATGACATATGGAAGTTCTCAGGCTAGTGGGTCAAATCCAAGCTGCCTACAGCACAGCCACAGCAACGAAGGACCCAAGCTACATTTGTGACCTATACCACGACTCATGGCAACGCCTGATCCTTAGCCCACTGAGCAAGGCAAGGGATGAAACCTGCATCCTCATGGATATTAGTCAAGTAAACCACAATGGCAACTCCCAAGATAAGAATGATCATTCTTTTTTTTTTTTCGGTCTTTCTGTCTTTTTCTAGGATCGCACCCGTGGCATATGGAGGTTCCCAGGCTAGGGGTCTAATTGGAGCTGTAGCTGCTGGCCTACACCACAGCCACAGCAACGTGGGATCCAAGCAGCATCTATGACCTACACCACAGTTCACAGCCACACCAGATCCTTAACCCACTGAGCAAGGCCAGGAATTTAACCTGCAACCTCATGGTTCCTAGTCGGATTTGTTAACCCCTGCGCCATGATGGGAACACCCACAATGAACATTCTTAACACATGATCAACTGTGGGAGTTCCCTGATGGTCTAGTGGTTAGAATTTGGCACTTCCACTGCTGTGGCCCAGGTTCAATCTCCGGTCAGGGAACTGAGATCCCACATCAAGCCCCTGCACATTGCAGCCAAAAAAAAACCCCACAAAACAAAAAAAAACATACCGAATCGTGATCAAAGGCTTTCTCTGTGATGTGGGCTTGTTTTCTTCATGATCTACAGTGATCATGTATTATATTATTAGGAAAATAGCACTAAAAATATTGAGACTGGGGCACAGAAGGACAAACGCTGCATGATTCTACTTACACTAGGTATCTGATTGGTCAGCTCATAAAAGCAAGGAATAGAATAGTGGGCTGGGAGGAGGCAGAAATGGGGAGTTGCTGACTAATGGGTCTAAAATTTCAGTTATGCAGAATGAATAAGTTCTAGAAATTTTCTATACAACATTGTGCCTGTATATAACAATACTGTATTGTACACTTAAAAATCTGCCAAGGGGAGGAGTTCCCATCGTGGCTCAGCAGAAAAGAATCTGACTAGCATCCATGAGGACGCAGGTTCGATCCCTGGCCTTGCTCAGTGGATTAAGGATCTGGAGTTGCTGCAAGCTGTGGTGTAGGTCACAGATGCACTAGGATCTGAGGTTGCTGTTTCTGTGGTTGTGGTGCAGTCGGCAGCTGCAGTTCTGATTCGACACTTAGCCTGGAAACCTCCATATGCCGGGGGTGGTGGCCCTAAAAAAAAAGAAAAAGAAAAAAAAATCTGCCAAGGGGATAGATCTCACATTACATATCCTTTCCATACTAAATTTTTTTTTCTTTTTTTTTGTCTTTTGTGTTTTTAGGGGCACAGCTGTTCCCAGGCTATGGAGGTTCCCAGTCTAGGGGTCTAATTGAAGCTATAGCCTCTGGCCTATGCCACAGCCACAGCAACGTGGGATTCAAGCTGTTTCTGTGACCTACACCACAGCTCACGGCAATGCTGGATCTTTAACCCACTGAGCAAGGCCAGGGATGGAACCCAAGTCCTCATGGATGCTAGTCGGGTTTGCTAACAGCTGAGCCACTATGGTAACTCCTTCATAGTAAAATTTTAAAAATAAAAATTTAAAAAGGAGAGTGGGAGTGAAATGCAGAAGTTTGTACAAATGTCCTCTTCCTTTGAGAGGCCTGAAAAAAATGACAAGGGTTTCCATCACAATGTAATTGAAGTGTATACTTAATATCTCTTTATGTCAGAGGAAATTTTCAGTTTATTTGTTCTGGTGTGGGACCTTGTGAGAAATAAGCTTAAAAGAGCATTCTAATTGGTTACAGAGAAAAGCTCCCACTTTTAAAAATGTTTGCTTACTGAGCAAGCTCTACTTATGGAATTTTATATGCCCTTCTAATGTAATTTCCCTCATAAAGATTTGTATCAATGCCCTAAATAGCTTATTTTTACAAAGTATGGACTTGTCACCTCCACAATCATGGACCAACTTTATCCATCCATCCCCCATGCTATGAAGCAGGCTCTGACAGGTGGGTTGGTATCCCTCACACTCTGATCTCACCAGCTAGGCTCCCCAGCTCCCAGACTACAAAGCCCAGAAAACCATTTCTGTCAAAGAAAAATCCTGTGCAATCTCTGACCCCAAGCCATAAGTTCTCAACTTTTTTTTTTTAATAAAAGGTTATGTAATATCTTCATTTCAAGAGCTTAACTACTTGATGTTCTTTTTTCTGGGTTTAATTGCAATTACCATTCAGTTGTACCCCTTCTGATCTCTGAATAAATGCAAGCTCCTGAGCCACCCATTAACAGCAAGATGAAAAACAAGAGGGAGAAAGATCCAGGTGCTGAGATAATAAGCGCTACATTGAATCATCATTCACAGTGTGTGTCAGGCAGTCGGAAGGCCATGCCCTTACTGCTAATCTCATAATAAATCCTACAAGGAAGTCATTCCTCCCCTTTTACAGTTGAGGAAAATGAATCTTAGTTTGGCTAGGTGACTTGCCTAACATTATATGACTAGTAAATGGGATTAAGATGGCGTAATAGAAGGACTGGAGCTCAACTTCTCTCAAAAAAAGCAACAAAATTACAACTAAATGCTGAACATTCAACTTTCAACTTTCAACTAAATGGACTGGAAACTTTCAAAAAGATATCCTACTCCAGAAGACAAAGAGGAGGCCACATCAAGAGGTAGGAGGGGCGATTATGCGATATAAACAACCCCCATACCTCCTGGGTGGGAAGCCCACAGTCTGGAAAGTCACTGTATCACAGAGACTCACCTACAGGAGTGAGAGTTCTGAGCCCCATATCAAGTCCCCAGTTTCTCCCAATGCCTGGGGATCTGGCATTGGGAGAAAGAGCTCCCAGAGCATCTGGTATTAAAGGCCAGTGGGGCTTATAAGCAGGAGCTCCGCGGGACTAGGGGGAAACGGAGACCCCCGTTCTTGAAAGGCACACACAGGCTTTCATGTGCACTGGGTCCCAGGGCAAAGCAGAGGCTCCAGAGGAATGTGGGTCGGACCTGACTGCAGTTCTTGGAGGATCTCCTGGGAAAACCGGGGGTGACTGTTGCTCGTTGAGGGGAAGGGACTTTGGAGACAAAGGTCTCAGGAATATTCAGCATGTGTCTCTCTGGAGGTGGCCATTTTGGGAAAATCTAGCACCCCCATCAGCGCTGAGAAGCCTCAGGCCAAACAATAATCCAGGTGGGATCACAGCCCCACCCATCAGTAAACAGGCTGCCTAAAGACCCCCCAGGCACACAGCCACCTCTAATCTCACCCAGAGACAAAGCCCCACCTACCAGTGAGCAGGCACCAGTCTCTCACATTAGGAAACCTACAGTAAAGCCCTGTACCAACTTTGGCCACAAGGGAGGCAGACATCAGAAATTAAAAGGAGGAGTTCCCGCTGTGGCTCAGTGGTTAACAAATCCTACTGGGAACCACGAGGTTGCGGGTTCAATCCCTGACCTCGCTCAGTGGGTTAAGGATCTAGCGTTGCCGTGTGATGTAGGTCGCAGATGTGGCTCAGATCCTGGATTGCTGTGGCTGTGGCATAGGCCAGTGGCTACAACTCCGATTAGACCCCTAGCCTGGGAACCTGCATATGCCACGTGTATGGTCCTGGAAAAGGCAAAAAAAAAAAAAATTTAAAGGAAAGAAATAATGGCATTTGCAGCAACATGTATTCATGAAATTATCATGCAAAGTGAAGTCAGTCAGATTCATGAAATTATCATGCAAAGTGAAGTCAGTCAGATAATGAGACACCAACATCAAATGCTATCACATGCGGAATCTAAAAAAAGGACACAATGAACTTCTTTGCAGAACAGATACTGACTCACAGACTTTGAAAAACTGGTTTCCAACTGAGGCAGGTTAGGGGGCTGGGGGGGATGCATTGAGGGTTTGGGATGGAAATGCTATAAAATTTGGTTATGATGATCATTGTGCACCTATAAATGTAATAAAATTCATTGAGTAATAAAAAATGCTAAAGTGAAAAAATAAATATCAAAAAAAGAAAAGAAAGAAAGAAAATCAGGAAGTTCCCTTGTGGCACAGGGGGTTAAGGATCCAGCATTGCTGCAGCTGTGGCGCCGGTGGCAACTGTGGCATGGGTTTGATGCCTTGCTTGGGGACTTCCGCATGCCATGGGTGTAGCCAAAAAAAACATACAAAAAAGCATTATGTGACTAGTGACTTTACTGGAGAGGTAAATTGCCAAGCCTAAGCATAAGACAGATCTTCCCTGGATTTAATAATCCTAATCTGTCTTCAGCAGCCCAACAGTTTCATTCCGTTTCTGTGTAAAACTGCCTGTAAACATTCTTTTAATAATGTATCAGTTATAAAAATACTGTATTGTACTCTTAAAAATCTGCCAGGAGGGTAGATCTCCTGTTACATGTTCTTACTGCACTCAAATTTTACACATTCTATTTCAGAAATTGATAATAATAATTCGTAGGTCTTTAGGAATTAGTCTAAAAGAATTTTATGTGATGAATATTTTATAATGTAGTCTAGTTGCTTATAAACAGAGCCAAGAGGGCTATAAATTAGTCAACTAGCTATATATGGAAACAGCATCAGGGAAACTAAAAGACGTTTTAAACTCTGATGAAGAAGAAGAAAAAGAAGGGGGAGGAGGAGGGAAGAGGAGGGGAAAGAGGAGGAAGAAAGGGAGAGAAAAAAGGAGTGGAAGAAGAATAGGTACTTATTAGGTACCAGGCACTGTCCCATTTACATATAAGGAATCTGAGGCAGAGGGAGCTCAGGTAAACTTGCTCAGAGTTCCGCTGCCAGCAGTAGACACCAGGAGGCTACCTCAGAGACCTCACTCTTAACCACTCCGCTCTGTTGCCTTCACAGCAACTTCTCTATCTCAGTACCCAGTAGAAGAGGAAGCAATCCATGGAACATTATGACAAAATCTCGCCTGTAGAATTGTCACTGATGCCTGATATGCTATGACTAGTTTCATTTCTTTGGACTAAAGCATTGTCTCCTCTTGAAATTAAATCCAAATTTAATCTGAAAAACAAAGAACTGGGAGTTCCCCTTGTGGCACAAAAGAAAACTAATCTGCCTAGTATCCATGGGGATGCAGTTTTGATCCCTGGCCTCACTCAGTAGGTCCGGGATCCTACATTGCCCTGAGTTGTGGTGTAAGTTGTAGACTCAGCTCAGATCCCACGTTGCTGTGGCATGGGCCAGCAGGTACAGCTCTGATTCCATCCCTGGCCTGGGAGCTTGCATATGCCGCAGGTGCAGACCTAAAAAAGAAAAAAAAAAAAAAGAGAGAGAACCGCTATTAGTCATGAAACTTGAGGGCATCCCCTCTCTCTTGGGATTTGTGAGAAACCCTCTAAGGGGTCCATGCCCCCACCCATCCCTGTCATGAGCAACTACAGGAGAACAATTGCTGTAGTGCAATACCACAATGAAGAGAGTGTGTAGCCGTCCTCGGGTCAATCAGAGATAAAAATTAAAATTAGATATACCTATATGGCTTTTTTTTTTAGTCTAATGTGTTTTTAGGGCTGCACTTGGAGCATATGGAGATTCCCAGTCTAGCAGTCAAATAGGAGCTGTATCTGCCAGCCTATGCCACAGCCACAGCAATGAGGGATGCAAACTCTCCTACACAGCTTTAAATGGAGAATAGGAAGACAACGTAAAATTGGCTAAAGGCGATTTTTTTTTTTCTTTTTAGGGCTGCACCCATGGCATGTGGAAGTTCCCAGGCTAGGGGTCGAATCAGAGCTACAGCTTCCAGCCTACACCACAGCCACAGCAATGCCAGAATCTTAATCTCGCTTAGACCGCTGAGCGAAGCCAGGAGTCTAACCCAGTGTCCTCAGGGTTACTAGCCAGACTCATTACTGATGAGCCACAATGGTAACTTCCTAAAGGTGATTATTTTACTTTATTTTATTTTTCCATTTTGTCTTTTTAGGGCCATGCCTGAGCCATATGGAGGTTCCCAGGCTAGGGGACAATCCAGAGCTACAGCTGCCGGCCTACACCACAGCCATGGCAAGCCAGATCCAAGCCATGTCTGCGACATACACCGCAGCTCACAGCAACACTGGATCCTTAACGCACTGAGCAAGGCCAGGGATTGAACTCTCATCCTCATGGATACTAGTTGGGTTCATTAATCACTGAGCCATGATGGGAACTCCTAAAGGTGATTATTTTTATTTTATTTTATTATTTTTTGCTTTTTTAGAGCCACACCCGCGACATATGGAGGTTACCAGGCTAGGGGTCTAATTGGAGCTTCAGGCCTACACACCACAGCAACGCCAAATCCAAGCCATGTCTGCAACCTACACCACAGCTCATGGAAATGCTGGATCCTTAACCCACTGAGCAAGGCCAGGGATCGAACCCTCAACCTTAAGGTTCCTAGTTGGATTCGTTTCCGCTGCACCACGATAGGAACTCCCTAAAGGTGATTATTTTAAAAAAGAGAAAGAATCCGATGGGTGCAGATAGGTAGAAGCTACTTTTATATCCCCTCATATGATATCATGTGGGCCAGCACATACTGTGCCTACCTTAGACATCAAAGAAGCACTAAGGGAAAAGAGATAAGAAAGAGACTTCAAGTTACTGACTTTTTTTTTTCCACCAAGGATCTCAGGACAGTAAAGTTAGATTTATTTTTAAATTTGATTTAAATCAGCAATCACAGATTATAATGCAATTAAAATGTCAAAAAGGAGTGTTTTCTGAGGAGAAAGCTTCACCCCTTGACTACTTCATTCTTTCTGCCAAATTTGTATCTTTTGCTACACTGGAAGTTCCACAAGCACAGAGGCCGTGTATGTCTTCTTTTACCCTGTAATCCTACTGTGCCTTGCACAATGCCTGGCACATAGTAGGTGTTCAATAAATATGTTTAATTAATTAACACTCGATCACATGGTTTTGCAAGAAACAAGAGGTTGAAGAACCATGTTCGAAACCACATTCAAATAGGAAAAGGGGGTGAAATTCTTCTCTTTGTATGTACATAATACTGATGAATATAGATTACTAATAGGTTGCAAAAGGGAAGAGCCTCAGATTGGAGCATTGGGGAGAGGAAGAAAAAAGATAAGGCTAAGAGTAAGCTTTTTAATGATATTTTTATTGAGCTCAAGCAAAGCACAAAACTTGAAAATCTAATTGTTCTCATATCTCTAAAGTAAGAAAAATTTGAAGACATTTTAGAATTAGGAAAAGGTAAGTATCCAACTACAGACTCACTTCACAAATACCTGGCATTGTGTGAACAGAGATGAAGAATCAGACTTCCCATTTTTCAGAACTCTGTCCACACTGCCCTGGGTCCCCTGATCTGTGTTTTATGATTTGCGCTTTCTGTTAAGTCAAGTTGTCATGTTTACCCCATGCATCTTCTTTTTTTTTTTTTGGTCTTTTTGCCTTATCTAGGGCTGCACCCGCGGCATATGGAGGTTCCCAGGCTAGGGGTCTAACAGGAGCTGTAGCTGCCGGCCTTCGCCACAACCACAGCAACGCGGGATCCGAGCCGCGTCTGCAACCTACACCACAGCTCACAGCAACGCTGGGTCCTTAACCCACTGAGCAAGGCCAGGGATCGAACCCGCAACCTCATGGTTCTTAGTCGGATTCCTTAATCACTGAGCCACGAAGGGAACTCCCCATGCTTTATCTTCTTAAATAAACTTATGCAGAGTTCTCTGGTGGCATAGCAAGTTAATCATCTAGCAATGTCACTGCAGAAACCTGGGTCACTGTTGTGACATGGATTTCAACCCTGTCTTGAGAACTTCCACAAAAAATAAACACATGCTTTCTACACGCTAGTCTGATAATTATGGAATTTATTGTTGACTCAGAGAATCCAAGCGGGTCGATTCAGGCAAATGTCCAAAGCCAGTATAAGCAGTAAAAAAAATATGTGGACCCCATTCAGAAATGTTTTACATAGAGTTCCCATCGTGGCTCAGTGCTTAAAGAATCCGACTAGGAATCATGAGGTTGCGGGTTTGATCCCTGGCCTTGCTCAGTGGGTTAAGGATCTGGCGTTGCCGCGAGATGAGGTGTAGGTTGTGGACGCTGCAGGTTGCGGACGCTGCTCCGATCCCAGTTGCTGTGGTTGTCGCGTCGGCCGGCGGCTACAGCTCCGATTAGACCCCTAGCCTGGGAACCTCCATATGCCGCTGGTGCGGCCCTAGAAAAGGCAAAAAGGCAAAAAAAAAATACAAGGAACTGTTCTACAAAACAAATTCTGTTATTCCCCAATTGTTTAAGGCAAACAACACTGCAGTCTACAAGAGGATTCTCTAATAGGGTGGATCATCACAGTTTTTAAAGTCTAATAGATACTAAAATTTATTCAAGAAACTATATTTTAGAAGTTCCTGTTGTGGTGCAGCGGAAATGAACCCTACTAGGAAACATTTGGTTGCAGGTTCAATCCCTGGCCTCTCTCAGTGGGTTAAGGATCCGGCATTGCCGTGAGCTATGGTGTGGATTGCAGACGCAGCTTGGATCTGGTGTGGCTGTGGCTGTGGTGTAGGCCAGCGGCTACAGCTCCAATTAGACCCCTAGCATGGGAACCTCCATATGCCATGGGTGTGGCCCTAAAAGAAGATTAAAAAAAAAGGAAACTATATTTTGTAAGTCCTGTTTCTTTGTTTTCATATTTTTCTGTGGCTTCCATGTGCTGTCATAGTAAATAGTGAATCTCATTTTTTCTCTTTGTTTCTCCCTGGTGCTCACTGTCTAGCTAAACACTAGTCACACTCCTGGTTCATACATTATGAATACCCAACTCAATGTGGGACATAAGAGATTAAAAGGAGAACATGACAGCAGGTGTTTATTTTCTAACAATCACAAAAAGTTAGAGCTAAAAGGGTTCTTGGAGATCATCCAGTGCAACCTCTCTCCTTTTTCACTTAAAGAACCTGAAGTTCAATGAAGTGTTGAAATGTGCTCTTTGTCCTTGAATACGCATTTGGTAAGAGATCTGTCTCAAATACTTATGTCTCAAAGAGGTCTCATTCCTTAAACTTGCTGATCATTGGGAGTAAAAGAGATTGCCTTACACACTTTAATACACTTCTCATGCATTATGCTTCCAGGAACTCTTGAGATAAAAATAAAATAAAATAATATTACCCCCCAAACTTATTTGGTTCTGGAGTTAGCAGAAGCAGGGAGATGGTGGAATATTCTCTGGTAGCTGGAATTCTAAGTGATATGTGAAAAAGAAAAGCTATATTATCCCCCATAACTGTGACAAACATGTCTACTGGGGGGTCTTCTAGCACCTCAGTTGAGAAAAAGAATCCTGGCTGTACCCGCTGCCAAGTCCACACCTGGCCAGGCCCACCCACTCCCCTCTTGGGACTTTGCCTGCTCACACCTTGCTCCCCCCGATTCTGGATGCTCTGCCTAGCCGTAAGAAAATAGTGCTGAGAGCAGGAGAATTTTGGCTTTCTCTCCCACCAGGAAGCCAAATAAGAACCAAAAGAAAGAGCATATCAGATTTATCAAAGGTGGTGATTAATTATGTGGAATCCCCAATTCCTTAGATATCACCAAATAGTAAAGCTATTTTCAGTATTTCAAAAAGACCATCGTACAGTGATCCACACCAATGCCACGCAGACTATAACATCGGGTTTCTTTCCCTTGGCTTGAATTACATTACCACTCAATAGGATTATCTCAGGCTTATCAGGAACTCTGAAGAGCAGTTAAATATAGCTTAGGTTACTAAAAATGAAGGAATCATTGCCTAAATGATGAAAACCAGGTCCCCTGGTTGAAAGGATAAAATGATAAAAGGGTTTTTTGTGAGTATGAAAAAAGGTTTGGAAGTGCTGATTTTCAGCCAGAGAAAGCTTTATAAGAAAGGACTTTCAAAAAGATCTGAGAGAAATCCCCCTCCCCTAGTCCAGCTCTCCCCTGGTTCCATGATAATAACTCACTGGGCAGGGCAGGGAGGTTTTCCTGCTACTGGCGTCTTGTGATCCGCGGCGGTCCCGGAGTCCTCTCTCATCCTCCTCTATCCAGCTGTGACCCCAGAAGCTGCTCATCCATTTGGCAAAACACACATCATCATCATCATCATCTTTGTGCTCCATGTAAAGGTGATTCAAAATATCGAAGGCCTGTCCCTAAATTTGGCAGAGAGATATATCACTCAACAGGACTGACTTGACAAAAGCCAGGATCTCCCCCAAAAGACAAAATGAAACCGGTGTTTACAAATGGTCTCTGATAATGCAGTCCTTAAAGGAGAAAGATGTACTAAACAACCACTTCACCATCAGGCAGCCTCTGGTAATGTCTATTTATAAATTGTGCAGCCCACATTCCCCTCCCCTCCCCCTGTCTTTTTAAATTGAGAGGATTTTTAATCCTTCCATTGCTGGGGCTTGTGCCTCACAGCCTAAGGGTGGGAAGCACAGTCCACTGCCTGGTTTTCCCTGCGTTTTGCTGCTGATGGCATGTGATGGCATCTCCAGCTGTCAATGATGTCGGAGCATGACCTTCCTAATATGCCTGTCAGCTCCAGGCCAGCTCTGAAAGTGGGCCACTTGCAAGGGACAGACTGCAGCCTGCAAGATAGCCAGCAATCAGCACATCCGACCTAGAGCTAGATACTCTCTTACCAAACAAATTCGATTTTGATAGAAAATCCAGCTCCTGGAGCAAAGGGAACAGCTTTTTTTAAATTGACATTTACATGGGTACACATGTAAATAATGCACAAGTACATGTAAAAGGTACAAATCTTCAGTGTATACTTTAATGAATTTTTACATACATATACCGTCTATGACCACAACTACGCAGGTAAAGACAGAACATTTCCAGGACTCCAGCAGTCTCCTTGTCCCCGCCCCTGCCCCTCCTGTTCCAATCTAACCTCTACACAAAAGGTTAAGACTTCTGACTCTGTCACTTCAGATTAATTTTGCCTGTTTCTGAGTTTTCTTTCAATGGATTCATATAGTAGATATTATTTTGTGTCACAATACCATGTTAGTGAAATTTATCTATACTTGTATAGTAGTGGTAGTTCATGCTGTATAGTATTGCATAGAATGATTATCCAAATTTTAAAAATTCAGTCTACTACTGATGGTCATTTTGGGCTGTCATTTGGGTTGTGTCCAGTTGGGGCTATTAAAAATAAAGCTTCTGTGAACATTAGGGTCCCTGCTGTTAAAGAAAAAATTTAGGAGTTCCCATAGTGGCTCAGCAGTTAATGAACTCGACTAGGATCCATGAGGACTTGGGTTTGATCCCTGGCCTCGCTCAGTGGTTTAAGGATCTGGCGTTGCCGTAAGCTGTGGTATAGGTTGCAGACATGGCTTGGATCCTGCGTTGCTGTGGCTGTGGCGTAGGCCAGCTGCTGTAGCTCCAATTCAACTCCTAGCCTGGGAACTTTCAAACGCTGTGGGTGCGGCCCTAAAAAGAAAAAAAAATTATTGTAGTTTATTTACAATGTTTTGTCAACTTCTGCTGTACATCAAAGTGACCCAGTCATACATATGCATACATTGTTTTTCTCATATTATCTATCATGTTCTGTCACAAGTGACTGGATATAGTTCACTGAGCTCTACAGCAGGTAGAGTCCCTGTCTTTTAGTGGGCATTTTTTTTCAAGGTTAGAATACTATATTTATTGAGCCCCTACTTTGTGCCAGATTTGGAGTCAAGTGTTTTACATATACGATTTTCATTATCAACAACCCTGTACTTGTGATATTTTCATCATACTCTACAGGTAAGGAAACTGAGATTCCAATAGACCATCATTTGTCCAAGGTGAAATTACTATGAAGCAGCACAGCCAAGTGTGAAGCAAGGAGTATAGCCAAGTTCGGTTTCTCCCCACCGTTCTGCCAGTATTCCAAGAAACTTCTGATAAATCTTGTATTTTTAAGTAGAAGTATTCTTGGCCACTTTCCTAATGAAAATTTTTCCTTGAGATATAAATATGGACTTAATAAATACTTGTTACCAGTGTTCCTAGAGCACTGTTCCACAACTTATGTTACTAAGGGAAAGTAACCAAAGCATAAAATTCCTTGCAACTTTTTAAATTTTTTTTTTTTTGTCTTTTTGCCTTATGAAGGGCTGCACCCGCGGCATATGGAGGTTCCCAGGCTAGGGGTCTAACAGGAGCTGTAGCTGCCGGCCTTCGCCACAGCAACAGCAATGTGGGATCTGAGCAGCGTCTGCGACCTACACCACAGCTCATGGCAACGCCGGATCCTTAACCCACTGAGCAAGGCCACAGGGATCAAACCCGCAACCTCATGGTTCCTAGTCGGATTTGTTAACTACTGAGCCACGACAGGAACTCCCTTTTTTAATTTCTTGCTTCAAATAATAAGATGTATGCTTGTTACTTTATAATATTAAAGAATGGAGGAAGCCTGGCTTCTCAATGACCCAGATGAGGAGTTCCCTTGTAGTGCAGGGGTTAAGAGTCTGGCATTTTCACTTCAGTGGCTCGGGTCACTGCGATGGCTCAAGTTCAATTCCTGGCCTGGGAACTTCCATATGCCACTGCGTGTGGCCAAAAAGAAAAAATCACCCAGGTGAGAAAGGAAAATTTATAATGCTATGTCATCACTATTGGCTGTCTCTGTTATTAAAGAACAAAATCAGATAATTTCTCTTGGGGGAACAGGACCAGATCGATCCATAAAAGTTGCCTATGGATGGACCTCTTCTTTCCTACTCCTCCTAAGACAGAAGTGTCTTTTCTTTCAATTTCTGAAATAAGGAGTTCCCATCGTGGCTCAACTGTTAACGAATCCAAGAACATTGAGATTGCGGGTTCGATCCCTGGCCTTGCTCAGTGGGTTAAGGATCCGGCATTGCCATGAGCTGTGGTGGAGGTTGCAGACGCGGCTTGGATCCGCATTGCTGTGGCTGTGGCGAAGGCCGGCAGCTATAGCTCCTGTTAGACCCCTAGCCTGGGAACCTCCATATGCCACGGGTGCGGCCTTAGATAAGACAAAAAGACAATTTCTGAAACAAAAATAAATCTCTGGGTAGAGGATGGAGAAACCAGAACAGATAATATCAAATTATTACCTCAAAGTATTTTGGAGAAAAATTTATTTTAAAGTCTCTTTGAGTAATATCTATCTCTTGGACTTTTGAATGCCTTATAGACACGGAAACAATTTAGGTATTGGAAAATATGCAGAAAAAAAGAGCATATACATGGATATTTCTTGCAAGAATTGCCTCATGCTATTGTAGAGACTGGGAAGCCTCACAATTCGCCATCTGCTAGCTGGAGACCCAAGAAAGCCAGTGGTATAATTCAGTCTGAGTCCACAGGCCTCCAGGGAAAGCAGTGGTGCAAATCCAGGCCAAACACAGAAGATGAGATGAAACATCCCAGCTCAGGCAGTGAGGCACGAAAAAATGGTGAATTCCTCCTTATGCCTTCTGTTCTATTCCAGTCCTCAACTGATTAAATGATGCCAAGCCACACGGCATGATTTACTTTACTGAGCCTACTGAAGTCTGATTTCATCTAGAAACATCCTCACAGATATACCCATAGACAGTCAAGTTTTTTTTTTTGGTCTTTTTTTCCTTTTTAGGGCTGCACCTGCAGCATATGGAAGTTCCTGGGTTAGGGTCTAATCGCAACTGCAGCTTGTGGCAAGGAGGGATCCTTAACCCACTGAGTGAGGCCAGGGATGGAACCTGCATCCTCATGGAGATTATGTCAGGTCCTTAACCCGCTGAGCCACAAAGGAAACACCAATAGCCAGTCAAATTTAACCTAGGCACCCCCTAGCCAGTCAAGTTGACATATAAAATTAACCACACAAAACAAATAAATAAATAAAAATAAAATTAATCACACAGGTACTGATCCCATTCCTGAGAGCTCCATTCTCATGATCTAGTTCCCTTCCAAAGGCCCCACCTGCAAATACCATCACATTGGAGATTAGGCTTCAACATAAGAATTTGGAGGATCACAGACATTCAGTTCTTGAGGGGTGCCTACATGATCAGTACCCAGTAAAACCCCTGGGTACTAAGTCTTTCATGAGCATGTAGATAATTTTCACGTGTGTATCATAAGTCATTACTGGTGCAATTAAGCACATCCTACTGGATTTCACTGGGAAAGGAATTTTGGAAATGTATTCCTGGTTTCCTTCAGACTTTACCCAAAATGTCTTTCCCTGTCTGATTTTGCTTTGCATCTTTTCAGTGTAATAAGTCTTAATGACAAATACTCCATATGGAATTTTAAGGTGCTACATATAACCCCAGGAGAAATGACTCACTGAATGTGTTGGATGCTTTTGGCAATGATAGCAAAAGTGAAGAGATTAAGGTGCAGCCTGGATGAGGCCTCAGGGTTTCATTCTTTCCTCCAAGTGGGAGGGACAAAGATTAGGTCAGTGCCAAGGTTGAAGCAAACTTTAGATAAATCAGAAATAAAGGAGAGGGAAAAAGCAACACTCTGTCCACTGGTACAGAGTCCCTTGCATTCTAGCTGGGCTCTCTCTGTAATGTTAATCCTGAAAGTGTTGAGTTTACTCCTAGAGGTGTGTATAAACTTGCAATAAAAAAGAGAGAGAGAGACTTTCAAAAAATGGCTTTTTATTTTGGGGCTATTGCTTCTAGATATATGATAAACACTGATATAAAATACTATATGTTTGTTATTTCATACATACTAGAGGGATTATCCCAATCAGGGAAAACTGTCCAATAAAAAGTGTTGGTAGAATGTAAAATCTGTGATTTTTGCTCTTGGTGGATGGGTTACAATTTAAGCTTTTGACTGAGAATTAAAACCTCACAGCTGGTTATTTTTGCTAACATTTTTGCCTTTTGGAGACTATGGGAAAAGCTAGACAACATAAAAGGAAAGAAAATATCCACAGGAAAATATAACTTTGAGTTTTAAATGGAAGTTTTTAGTTTGCTAAGACATTTTTGTAAAATCAGATGTTTGACCCTTAAAGGTTGATGATTTTCCAGCTTTGTGTTCATATTTTTGAGTGGGTCAATTTGGACTTTATGTCTAACTAAATAAAAGAGGATTAGAAGGACTTAGAACCTCACTGTCTGCCCCGGTAGACTCTTGACTTTGACATTGCTAAAAAAGAAAAATCACTGGCTTTTTTGGAATCCCAAATTCAGAGATTCTATTTGCCTGGAACTAAGGGTAGGACGAAACTTTATTAAGTCTGTGATGGACTGTTCCAGCCTCTGAAAGCAGACACAGGGTCAATAATTCAGACTCTGTGATTATTGCAAATTTAAGACTCCCTCTATGGGGCAAAAACTATAAAAACATTATGGGGCGTTCCTGTTATGGCACAGCAGAAACAATTCAATTAGCATCCATGAGGATGTGGGTTTGATCCCTGGCCCCGCTCAGTGGGTTAAGGATCTGGCATTGCCGTGAGCTGTGGTGTAAGTCTCAGAGGCAGCTCCAATACCATGTTGCTGTGGCTGGGCATAGGACGGCGGCTGTAGCTCTGACTCGAACCCCTAGCCTGGGAACTTCTATATGCCGCAGGTGCAGCCCTTAAAAAAAAAAAAAAATTATGGATGCTGACTGGACCACATGTGCCTCTTGCAAATGCCCACGGGAAAGGATTTTTTCTCTGATGGGACCATCTGAAACCAAGTTGCTAGTGGCTATATATGTCTCTATATGCAGGGAACAGTTGCATCTGAGATGATTAATCACAAGAGATCTAACCTGTGATTCCTGTCAAGAGTCTAAGTTGGGAGAGAGCACGTTATGAGGAGTGGGACCTTCTACCCATTCCCGGCACGTAATGTTCTCAACCCTTTCCAGGGATGCTTCACCGCTTTTGACTCGTGTTATGATTTTAAGGTTATCTGAAGTTTGCAACAGTGGATTGATAACCTGATTCTACTTCACTCACCTTTCTTCTTTTCTTTTCTTTCTTTTTTTTTTTTTTGGTCTTTTTTGCCTTTTCTAGAGCTGCACTCCCGGCATATGGAGGTTCCCAGGCTAGGGGTCTAACTGGAGCTGTAGCCTCCGGTCACAGCCACAGCCACAGCAACGCGGGATCCGAGCCGCGTCTGCGACCTACACCACAGCTCACGGCAACACCGGATCCTTAACCCACTGAGCAAGGCCAGGGATCGAACCCACAACCTCATGGTTCCTAGTCAGATTCGTTAACCACTGAGCCATGACAGGAACTCCCCACTCACCTTTCTTCTTAATTACATAGTTTGATTATTAAATCTAGCTGTCCTCAAACAGAGATGGATCTTTTCCAAGCTCTTTATGGAATAAATGATCAGGGTGAATGGGGTGGCCATTATAGAAACACATTTTGAAAACTTTTGAAGTCAGGATTTTGTCCTGTCAGTTCCTGAATATGATTTGTCTCTCTGGTTAAGTTTACTATAAATTTTTTTTCCTATGTAAAGTCTTCTGTTCCTCTGTTTGGATTTGTTAAATTCATACTTATTAAATGGAGGGCAGGGTGTCAGATGATGAGCTGTAGTTCAACAACAGACCTCAAGAGGAATTAAAATAGAGAAGTTTATTACTGACAGGTGCTGGAGGAAATACCTGGCATGCCGTGAGGGCCCACATGGGGATGTCAAGGCAGAGTGCAAATAGTGAGGACCTGGGGAACATGTTTTTATTAGAGTCTTTGGGTAGAGTGCTTGGCAGTTCTCAGGCTAAGGCCAGAATCAATTCAAACAAAAAGAGCAGGATTTTGATAAGTCTGTCAAAGTTCTTACGGTCTTATCTAAAGAGTGCAAAAGGGGGAAGCACTGGGAGACAGAGGGGACTGTTGATCACAAGAGCTGTTGGGGAAGTCATATCAAGAACTTATATTTCCTCGTGACTCTGTGGGCTGCCATCTAGAGCATAATTTTTCCTGAGGCGACTAGTGTCAGTTTAAGGTCACCCCTGGCTGCTTGGCCAAACAAAAGAGATGCTAAGGCAGCAATCCTATGAAGTAGCTTGGCTAAATTCTCAACACCCTCTTTACACCAAACGCTTCCTGCTGAAAGGTCTAGATGAAAATAAAAAATGATTGGGAAAAAAATGTAAAGTTACCATTACTGTAGGAGACATACTAATTTTGTAATAACACAGAAAACACAAAAAGTCAGCACCTGGGAGAAGCAGGAAAAGGTGAGCACTAATGACTTCCATTTTTTATAACTGCTCTGTTCCTCAGAACTCTTCCTGAATGCCAATGTAGCCTTCCCAAGATGCCCTGAGGTCTTGAATTCAAACTGACTGCTGAGCCTATGATCACACCTAACAACACTGACTGTAACACAGCAGGGAATGTCCCCAGCTCCTACATTTCCACGAAGAACTCCTCTAGATACTGTCCACACTCATGAGGCAATGAACCAATGTCAAAGACAAACAAAACTGCTTGGAACTGACTGCCTTTTGGAAATCCTTCTAGAACTAGGGACTTCGAGTTCCCTAGTGGCTCAGTGGGTTAAGGATCCAGTATTGTCACTGCTGTGGCTTGGCTCACTCCTCGGGAATGAGTTTGATCCCTGGCCCAGAAACTGACACATGTTGTGTGTGTAGCCCCCAAAATAAAATAAAACTGGGGACTCAACTGAATTCTTTGGATGAGACAGAAAGGCCTAGAACAGAAGGACCCACAGTGGGAAGCCACATTGGAGCCTTTGCTAACCGGTATCGCCCACCTAATTAGCGTGTGTCCTCATTTGGGTGACTTAGCAATGGCAATATTTTTGTTTCCAAGGGTCCTCTTTGGAATTGTACTTCTTGTGTGTGTACCTTGACTATCAGGGACTGCCTCAGCCTTGCTTCAGATCTGACTTCCATGACCTGAAGCATGCGGGTCAGCTTCGACTTACCTGTCAGAACTGTGTTGTGCTTGAATTGATGGCTCAGCCAGGTGAAAAAGGACTGATACAAAAACATAAAGAGAAAGCTACCTGGCTTTCTAAGATTGATCTTTACTGTTAATGGGATTTGTTTAAATTGGCTAAATCCAGGACCCCTGGAGAGCATAATGAAAATTAATACTGCAGGTTGCTTTCACCCTGCTGCATGGGGTCCCACTGATAATAAATTCAATCTAAAAATGCATTGGCCAAAAGGAAGGATTTTGAAGAAAACAGTTAACACAGCATCCCAAGACTGCGTCTCCTTAGAAAGGCCTCCTTGCAAGGTTGGCCCTTGACTGTTACCTGGAAACCTGGCTGGTAGTCAGTACCCTGCAGTGACATAAAACTTGTCCTAATGAGTGGCTTAAATTGCTTGTACAACCATGTGGTTTATGCTGAAAGACTGCTTTTCTTCTGAAAGTCTGGAGTTTTGGTACATGCCAGGCAGACTGTGCCTACATGACAAGCAGCCAATAAAAGTCTTGGGTTCTGAGGCTCCAGTGAAATTACCTGATACATACACTTGGCATATGCTGTCATGACTCAGTGCCGATGCGTGACTCCACTAGGAAAGGACGCTTGGAAGCTCGAAGCAAGTTTCCTCAGCTTCTTTTCACTTTGCTGATTCTGCTTTGTGTCCTTTTACTGGATACAATCTTAGCTATGAGTACAACACCATGCTGAGTGCTGTGAGTCCTTCTAGCGAGCCACCAAACCTAGAGGGTGGTCTTCAGGACCCCCAGTGCAGAAAGGGAAAGGAACTCTTCAAATATTGGACCAAAAATTCTCCCAAAGAAATTGACCCCCGAGAGAAAAAGAATTTGATCTACATAATATAAAATTAGTCCACCTCCATTTTTGCCTACTTAAGCCCATTTCTTTAAAAACTGATGAAAATGGCTTCCCACCTTGCCTGGCTTAGAGTTCTCTAACAAACTTGGGGCAGCAAAGGAAAAATAGCAGCAGGTGTTAAGTCTTGGCAGTGGGAAAGAACTGCTTTTCCATCCTGCCTGGAAAGCCAGGGCCTGAGAGGAGGGAGGCCGTGCCGCACCCTGGGAGCCCAGCTGCCAACTTTCCCTGGCAGGGGCCTGGACACCTGCCTTGAGGAGATGCTGCTGCCAGGGGCACAGGACCAAGGGGAGCTGCCCTTTGACCCTGCTCTAATGCTGTGCCTCACCAAGCCACAGTGTTTACTTGAAGTGTCAATAGACTGAGACAGCTGCAATTTTCTAGAGAGTTTGAGTGTGCATTTCCTCATTGTACTTAAGTATGAAAGGAATGACCTTCTCTTAAGGCGTAGGAAACTTGCGGTGTAAGTATTCTCATAAAGTGATCAGACACCAAGGGTACTCAGGTAAGCAGTATAAAACGAAGTGGCTTTGTAATGCCCTCTTTCACATTCACTGCTTCAGAAGACTGCAATAATGAAAAGATTTTCCATTTCACTCTTTCGTTAATTTGTTTCCCTTTATTTCATTCTTCATAGTCCCTATATGTTATAGTAATTTTTTTTTTCTTTACAAGGCCGCACCTGCAGCATATAGAAATTCCCGGGCCAGGGGTCAAATTGGAGCTGCAGCTGAGGCCTACACCACAGACACAGAAACACTGGATCTAAGCTATATCTGCAACCTATGCTGCAACTTGCAGCAACAATGGATCCTTAACCCCCTGACTGAGGCCAGGGATCAAACCCACACCCTCAAGGACACTATGTTGGATTCTTAACCCACTGAGCCACAAAGGACCTCCATAGTGATTTATTTTTTTAGTTCGTCCTTTTCCTTAACAGTTAAAAGGAAGAATTACTTCTCACATTGATTTCAAGCTTGCCCAAGCCAGTCTCATTTTGTGAAAGAAATGCTGTGTATGGGAGAATAAGCTGCTACGTCTTTTTTTTTTTTAATAGTCAAAATACATCCATTGTTTCTAGACAGTTTTCACTGACCAGAAGGAGTGTTTGAATACTTAAAACTTTTCCATGTTCTAGCTAATGTCAGAGTACCAGAGTGTTCCTCTGGGGGCAACATATCCTAATGTAATCGTCTACTTCCATGATTGTTATCTAGTTACATTGTAAGGTTGCAACTCTTGCTGAGGTGATTATCAAAGACACAGACTGCGTGTTGCTTAACCAACTGTCCTAAAGCATGTAGCTGTAGGTACATTGCATCATTTTTTTGGGCCATGCCCACAGCATGCAGAAGTTCCCAGGCCAGGGATCAAACCTGCACCACAGCAGTAACAACAGTCACAGCAGTGATAATGCCAGATCCCTTACCTGCTAAGCCACCAGAGAATTCCTAAAATGTACCATTGTTGATGTAAAAAAAATATATATATATATATATGAAGGAAAGAGTTATGTTTTCAGAGATTTGCCTAGTAGAATGTTGGTAATATAATTTACTTTGGCATTAAGCATGAAGTTCTACAGGATTTTGCTAATGGTAGGCTTCAGGACAGTCAAAGTTTTCGGATGTTGTAATAGCTTTTTATAAAACAATAACTCATCTCTTACACAAGAGGCTTTCAAACACAGCACGCCAGGGATGGAATCTGTGTGGCTTTACTTCCAGAAGAGTTAATTGTATGACCGCTCAAGGTCTTTTTGATACCCGAGTACATATTATTCTAAATAACAGATTGAAGACACTGTTAGAATTGATTACTGTGCAAAAACCTTTATCATTTCAGCTCATCACATATTATACCTCAGAAAAGGCTTCCTCCCAGTTTTTAATTGTAATTTCACAGAATCTAAGGGTAGTACCTCACTTTCTTTTAACTTGAGTCCACAAGCCTCCCCATGAGAAGTGTTCCAGAGAAGAAATGGGGGAGCTGCTTGTGAGTATCACTTATAACAGGGGCAAAATGTTGCAATGTACAAAAAATGAGTGGATTATCAAATATTTAAAGGAAGTTGTGATAAAATATTTATGACATTTAGAAAAAAATTGGAAACATTAAAGTTTGAGTCAATAAACAATGGGAAGTCTTCAGAGTATTAAAAAGTAAAACTTTTAGGAGGTTCCCTTCGTGGCTCAGTGGTTAACGAATCCGACTAAGAACCATGAGGTGGCGGGTTCGATCCCTGGCCTTGCTCAGTGGGTTAAGGATCCGGCATTGCCGTGAGCTGTAGTGAAGGTTGCAGACGCGGCTCAGATCCCACGTTGCTGTGGCTGTGGCGAAGGCCAGCAGCTACAGCTCCTGTTAGACCCCTAGCCTGGGAACCTCCATATGCCGCGGGTGCGGCTCTACATAAAAAGGCAAAAAGACAAAAAAAAAAAAAAGCAAAACTTTTCTCTCCCTCTTCTTTTTTGGCTGCACCCACAGCATATGGAAGTTCCCAGGCCAGGGATCAAATCTGAACCATAGCTGCAACCTTCACAACAGCTACAACACAGGATCCTTAACCCACTGCACCACAGCAGGAACCCCAGAAAGAAAAAAAAAAAGGAAAAAATTTTAATGAAGATCTAGAACAATTTTTTTCTGAAGATATAACAAGCATATACTATTAGTATGAATACAGTCTTTATGGACAGAAAAATCACAAGATATATTAAGAAGCTTGAAAAAATATTCTCATCCTTTGACTCAGAAAATTCACTTCTGAGAGAGGCGGCAAGATGGCGGAGGAGTAAGAGGTCGCGCTCTCCCTCTCCCACAAATACATCAAAAAAC
>PVHT021183696.1:5417751-5433823 GCA_004024745.2 Catagonus wagneri
GAAAAAAAGGACACAATGAACTTCTCTGCAGAACATATACTGACTCACAGACTTTGAAAAACTTATGCTTTCCAAATGAAACAGGTTGGGGGTGGGGGTATGAGCTGGGGATTTGGGATGGAAATGCTATAAAGCTGGGTAGTGATGATCATTGTACAACTGTAAGTGTAATACAACTCATTGAGTAATTTAAAAAAAAAAGAAAATTCACTTCTGAGTATTATATAATCAGAGGTGTATACAAAGGATATTAGTTCATCATAACATTACTTAAAATAGCAATAATGCGGAAACATCTCAAAAATATAATTGAAGATCCGGCTAATACATTATGACATATTCATACAACTGAATCCTATGCAGTCATAAAAACTGTGGGATTTAAGGACACAAGGAACATCTCAAAATAAAATATTTTGTGACAAAACCAAAATATAATACAGTGTGATGGTCAATTTTACTTGTCAACCTGGTTAAACCATGGTACCCAGATATTTGGTCAAACATTATTCTGGATATTTCTTCAAGAGTGTATTTTGGATGAAATTTACATTTAAATCAGGGGACTCTGAGTAAAGCAGATTGCTCTCCAGTGAGAGTAGACCTCATCCAAACAGCTAATGGCCTAAATAAAACAAAAGACTGAGCTTCTCCAAGCAAGAGGTAATTGTGCCAGCAGACTGCCTTCATACTTCAACTGCAGTATTGCCTTCTCATGGGTATCCAGCCTGCTGGCTTACCCTGTGGATTCTGGACTTGCCAGCCTCCATAATCATGTGAGCCAATTCCTTAAAGTCTCTCTCTGTATTGCAGGGGTAGTTGGACGAAGCTACACATACGTTAAACTTCACAGAACTATAACACAAATGAGTGCATGTATGGCTGGTAAAATCTGAATAAGTTCTCTGCATTGTATCAATGTCCATTTCCTGATTTTGATATTGCCTGTAGTTATGCAAGTTGTCAATATTGGGAAAGATGGAGGTGAAAGGTACATGGAAACTCTATATACATTTATTTGCAACTTCTATAATTATTTCATTAAAAGTAAAATGAAAAATTGCTACCAAGAAAAAGAAAGTTCTCGGAATTCCCGTCATGGCTCAGTGGTTAACGAATCTGACTAGGAACCATGAGGTTGTGGGTTCAATCCCTGGCCTTGCTCAGTGGGTTAAGGATCCAGTGTTGCTGTGAGCTGTGGTGTAGGTTGCAGACGCGGCTCAGATCCCGCGTTGCTGTGGCTGAGGCGAAGGCCAGCAGATACAGCTCCTGTTAGACCCTTAGCCTGGGAACCTCCAGAAGCCGCAGGTGCGGCCCTAGATAAGGCAAAAAGACAAAAAAAAAAGCGTTCTCTAAATTGATAGCAACAGGATCAAAATGCTATTTACTACAGGTATTCTGGGAAGATAATGAAGGTAACATAGGTTTTCAATCTCTGAACCCCCACATAAAAACCAATAGAGCAACTGTAAATGAAAACATCCATGGACAACTCTACAGCATATAGGTGACAAGATGTCCTCCACTCCCGAGTGGAAGGTATTGGGTCACACCACCAACAGCTACGAGCTGATATAGTTGTCCATGCTCTACGAAGAAGGAAGCAAAAGGGCATCTGTCAGATCTAAGAACAAGAGAAGCACAAAATAGCCAATACAAAGGACCAGTTTGAGAATCATATTATCCTTTTCTCCACAATGTTGCAGAACTCTTTTTTTTTTTTTTGGATCTAGATTCTAGATATTCTTGGGTTTTTTTAATGGTGACAACCATGTTGTTTATAAATCAAAGTTACTTCTTCCTTTCCAATATCCTTTTCTTTCCCTTTTTGTCTTATTAACAGCTTCAGTCACATGTAATAAACCTGAAAAGCTTGATCGGTTCTTGACTTCAAAGAGAAAACTATATCATTTCATTGTTAGATATAATATCTGTCTAGACTTTCAGATGATATTTACTGTGGCTCTATAATGAAATATTTTTTAATTGTGTCACAAGTAAATATGTCAAAATATAACATTGCTTATATCTTGGTAGAAGATTGTGGTAGATGAAAAATAATTTCAACTCTTTGCTACTTATTCCATTGCAAGTTGGAGTCTGATTCACTTCTACCATATAACATGCTTGACCCATAGAATCTGGTAGAAGATATGTTTTAGAAAGTTTTGAGGCTTCTTTCTGGGACACTTAGGACACTCTCTCTAGGAACACTGAGTTGCCGAAATAAGTCTGACTACCCTGGCTTCCATGCTGGAAAGGCCACAAGAAGATGCTCCACTTGAGAGTCTCAAGTCTTAAGGCCAGTCTTCAAGCTATCTTCACCGATGTGTCACTGAGTGACACCATCACTGAGTGAACCCATCTTGAACCCTTCAGACCAGCCTGTCCACCAGGAGAGTAAACTCTGTTGACATCAGCAGAAAAGTCAATCAACCCTTGCCCAAACTCCTGAGCAACAAAATTGTGATATGTAATAAAAGAGCTGTTTTAAATCACTACCACTTGGGATAATTTGTCAAAGCAACAGTAGATAACTGGAACATAGGTACAGAAACTATTTTTAACAGTTGAACATTTTTTCATAATTTAACAAAATTGAGTCTCTCATTATTGGAGTTGAGGCTATTTTCCACTGGTTAGGAAAACAAAAGGTAAAGATGGGCAAGAATAGCCTAGAGGATCTCAGGTTCAGTGCTATACCAATGTTAGGATCAGGTGTGCATAACCAGGGTTACAAGTCTATAAGGAATGAATTAGAAAATGGGTGGATGCTCCACTGCAGGCCTATTCACTCAGTGATGGACCAGCATCTTCACACAAAACAGAAAAAGGAATACCTTTCTCCAGGCAGATAGAGTCTGCCACCAGATTGTGGAGAAAAAAATATAGGCTAGACATCAGCCTCCACTTCTCCCAGCATCCTTGTGTAGTTCAAAGTTATTATAACCTATACCCCCCCCTTTTTTTTGGCAGCACCCACAACATGTGGAAGTTTCTGGGTGAGGGGTTGAACTCAAACCCCAGCAACAATTTGAGCAACAGCAGTGACAACATCAGATCCTTAACTCACTGAGCCACCAGGGAACTCCAGTATAACATATCTTTAATAATAAAAATGTCTTTATAAGTTAAAGTGCAAAGTAACATCTCTATATTTGCAAATGACATAAGTTCTTGTGGGTGGCAATTAACTAAGATGTTGAAGATGGAAAGATCTTATGATCTGTGTGAGTGGGCAGAAAAATGGCAAATGAGTGCCTAAAGTATACATGTGAGCTAACAGTCACAGCTAAGGAGAAGGATCTAGGGTTATTGTAGATTGTTCCCTGGATAATACAGAGGCTTCTTCTGACAGCAAAAAGAGCAACCACTTGATTGAATCATTAAAGTGACATCTCCCCTGAGAAACAAAGCAGTACCACCCACTCAGCTGATGATTTGATGGAAGATGAATAAGGCAGAAACATTAGGAGAAAGACTGGGAAAAAATTAACAGCGTGAAGACTCAGAAGAAATAAGGACTTCTATATGTCATGAGTGTAATATGAAGGACAAATCAAGTAGGACCCACTGGAAGGAGCTGCAGTGGTGGAGGTGGTAGCAGTGAATACAGCATGCTTGGGACTGGGAACTAGTAGCTATGATGATGGTGATGATGGCAGCAGACTGTTTCTGGTGATGGCAGCAGTAGCAACAATTGAGTTGGTTTCCCAGCTGATATCAGTGGTACTGGACAACAATGGTGGCTCCAGACCATTAAAGTTGGCAACAGGAATGGAGATAAAGCAGCAATCAGGAAACTGTCAGACAAATACTTCATAAAACTATTCAGCATTGACCACATTTCAGGTATCATGTTGGGCAGATAAATTACTCATTATATGTCCAGCCCCTAACAGATGTAGGAATACAAAGGTGACTATAGCATGGGCTCTACCCTTCAGGGTTTCAAAATTGAGTATGGGAACACACATGAGAACAAATAATTATGGCAATGTGGTAATGGTAGGAATAAATATAAAATTCTGTATAGTCCAATACAAAGAGAGAAAATATAGTACTAGAGTAGACATTTTGTTAGGCAATGTACAAGATACAAGATAAGTGAGAAGAGAGGCACTAGAGGTTGGAAAATAATACAACATTCAGGAAAGATGAAGGAAATGGAAAAAAAGAGAAAAAAGAAGGGAAGAAACTCTTTATTGAGCACCTATTATGTGTCAGACATATTTTTAAGTGTTTTTACATATTTGAACTGGGAAGTGGCAGAGGACATGAAAAGGAAGAAAAACATTTTAAATACAGCAAAGAATCAACAAGACTTCACAGCTGATTTTGTGTTTATGTATGTGTATATTGGTACATTCACTTGGGTAGGTAGGGTTGGAAAAAAGAAAGGTCCAAAAAGTGTGGGTAATCAGTAAAGTAATAGTACTATGAGAGAAAAAAAAAGATTACAACAAGGAAAAGAATAAGGAGGGAAAACAATATGTTACATTTTTTAAAATTGAGGCATCCAGGCAAAGCTGTTCAGTAAACAACAGGAAATTACAGGACTAGAGGCAAAGAGATAAGTCATAGGGAGATGTATAGATAATCTTCAGAGATATGGTACCCAAAACAGTGTGATGTACTTTGGTTACTGATGAAGAGAATGCAGATAAAGAAGATATGCTGGAGTTCCCTTTGTGGCGCAGGGAAAAAAATCCGACTAGGAACCACGAGGTTGAAGGTTCAATCCCTGGTCTCGCTCAGGGGGTTAAAGATCCAGTGTTGGTGTGAGCTGTGGTGTAAGTGGCAGAAGCGGCTCAGATCTCACGTTGCGGTGGCTATGGCTGTGGCATAGGCCAGCAGCTACAGCTCCTATTAGACCCCCATATGAGGAAGATGCGGCCCTAAAAAGCCAAAAAAAAAAGAAGAAGATGTGTTGTTATGGATTTAATACCTTAGGAAGATCTAGAGGTGTGCTGTCCAATATGGTAGCCATCAGCCATATGAAACTACTTAAATCAATTTAAATTAAAATGAAAAATTTTGTTAGTCAACTAGCTATATTTCAAGTGCTCAATAGCTACATGTGGCTAGTGGCTACCATATAGGATATCATAGATATAAAATGTTTCTAACATCACAGAAAGTTCTATTGGACAGTATGTATCTAGAGGCTGGTCAGAGACTAGGAGGAGAATTTAATCTCCTGAAAACCAGGGAAAATAACATTTCAAGTAGAGAATGACCCATGTTATCAAGAGCTCCAGTAAAAGCATAGGAAAGCTAAAAACAAATGACTTTCAACTTTTAAGGCAATTTCAGACTAGCAATAAAGCTAGAATCTAGGTTACAAGAGATTTTGGATGAAATGGGTGATAAATAGGTAAAGATAACAAGTATAAATAATTATTTCGAGTAATTTTTCAGTGAAAAAAAAACAGTGAAAGAATGGAAACCTAGGGAAGAGTTGAAAAAGAATCAATCTGTATATGTGTCTGTCTAAGAGAAGCATGTTTGTGGACTCACTGGAAGGCTTGGCCACCAATCAACAAAGCAGCTATCCCCTAACTACCAATCAAAAACACTTCCATGTAGCAGCTCCTGTCATAGTTCAGTGATAACGAACCTGACTACTATCCATGAAGGAGAAGGTTCAATCCCTGGCCTTTCTCAGTAGGTTAACCGATCTGGCGTTGCTGTGAGCTGTGGTGCAGGTCACAGACTCAGCTTGGATTTGGAGTGGCTGTGGCTGTGGCTGTGACTGTAGTGGAGGCCTGCAAGTGTAGCTCTGATTCGACCACTTGGGAACTTCCATATGCTGAGGGTATGGCCCTAAAAAGAAAAAAAAATAATAGATTTTTCATGTAGCAATGATAATTGAGGGAATAGAATCATACAATGTTAATGCTATGAGAGCTTTAGGAATCATCTAATCTACTGGTCACATTATATAGAAAGCAGAAGTGCCCAGTCACACACACACAGCTTAATAGTATTAAAATCTAGAAAAAGAATTCAGGTTTCCTGCAGCCTAGGCCATTAGATGTTCAGCCTCATTCAACTGCCTCCTAAGACACAGAGCAGGGAAGTGAAGAAAGCATCTATTGAGTTCCATTAATCTAGCAAGAAAATATCTATGTTCACATACAAAACTTCAATTTTTAAAAAAATGAGACATCTTCTTTAAAATTTAGAAAAACAGAGAATTAGGCGTTTGTGTGTCTAATAATTTGTAATAAACATTACACTAAAAAGACATTAAGTATTATCTAATTAAACCTTTAATATAACTTGAAAGGTGTGTGATTTCAGTCCTTCACAGCTTAGAAATTTATGCATCAGGTCAGTAAGGTCACAGAAGTAGTGACACTTTTACTCAGTTCTATACTAGAATCACTTAGGAAATGGTGGAGAAAATGGGAGAAAGAGATGAACAGGCTAGGGAACGGAAATTAGATGTTTAACAAAGTATTAAAGTAATAAGGACATTCATTTACTGATGCAGATCTTAAAAATAAAACCAAACCTTTACATAAATATTAGCTAATTAAACAAAATGTTTCAAGAAGTTCTAACTTGTCTTTACAGGGAACTGGGTGGCTGGGAACTGGGGTTGGAAGATTTTTACAGTAACTTTTGGATTATAGCTATAACAATCTATTACCTATTCCAATAATAAATGTTTGTTTTAAAAACTTTAAATGTTCTAGGAGTTCTCGTCATGACTCAGTGGTTAATGAAATCCGACTAGGAACCATGAGGTTGCGGGTTCGATCCCTGGCCTTGCTCAGTGGGTTAAGGATCCGGCGTTGCCGTGAGCTGTGGTGTAGGCTGCAGATGCGGCTCGGATCCCGCGTTGCTGTGGCTGTGGCGAAGGCCGGCAGCTACAGCTCCTGTTAGACCCCTAGCCTGGGAACCTCCATATGCCACAGGTGCCGCCCTAGATAAAGCAAAAAGACAAAAAAAATTTAAATGTTTTAATTATTACCATTAGTTTGTAATACCAGCGTTCTGCAATCCTTATGAGGCTGCAGAAAAACTGGAATTTCAGGAAAGAAAAATCCTACAGTTCTGAAAAGGCAAAGGAAAAGTTATGTTAAGAGTACAGAAGATTTGCCTTTGGGGAATGGGAATCAAGAAGGAAGAGAAGTCATTGTCTGCTACAATCGCTATTTGATCAAATAATTCTATTGCTATTATTTTTAGCTCATCTAAAAATGCCTGTTGCTGAGGAACCCGATTGCCTGAAAGCAATTTACTAATAGGAACTCAGGGGAAGCAAAAGAAGAGCAATGATCCTGAAACTTACAAATTAGGCCATTCTAATTTAGTCAGTCTATTTTGGTGCCATTTAATAAATGATCTCCTTTCCATCTTTACACAGTGCTGTTGTGATGCTGAAAATCCTCTGTTGTACCCCAAAACAAAATGATCATTTGTAAAGTTTTTTTTTTTTGTCTTTTTAGGGCTGCACCGGAGCAAATGAAAGTTCCCAGACTGGGGGTCTCTTGGAGGCTGCAGCTGCCCACCTATGCCACAGGCACAGCAAGCAACTCCCGATCTGAGGGCATCAGCGACCTGCACTGTAACTTTTTGCAATGCTGGATTCTTAACCTACTGAGCCAGGCCAGGGATCCAACCTGCATCCTTACGGATATTTGTCTGGGTTCTTAACCAGCTGAGCCCCAACAGGAACTCCCATTTGCAAATTTTTAATATAAGGGTGTGCACAGCATATGTGAAACGAGGAGCCATAGTTCAGAACTCTATTTTCTATTAATCCTTATCTTTTCTTTTTGAAAATACTGTGAATTCTAAACAATTCCTTGCAGCGGTAATTCTGTATTTTAGGAGGTCTAGTGCAGAACATGGGGAAAGGATTTGAGCTGAAATTTCAGCTTGGGAACGTGGCAAAAGGGCTGAAACATCTAGTGCAAAACAGGAATGACAGTGGGCATTTCAGAGCACTGGGGAGAGCCTGAATGCTCCAGGGAGCGAGGTGTGGGCTGGGGTGTCAGGCGGAATCCGGTATGACACAAATACATATAGGAAAAGGTGGGAACTCTTTGAGTTTTCTGCATTTCTACCAACTCATTTCCAGAACCTCATAACAACGCACAGACAGCCTGGCTTTCTCAGTTGGTGTGGAATGTAAGTCGCAGGGACCCCGTTCAAGCCATTTTGACTGGGGTCAACCTAGATTTGCCCGTTTCCACCCAGTCTGATTTCTGCTATCTGTTGTTGCCCCAATAACTTCAAATTCGCTCAAACTAAAACCTGGCCATGGTAGAGCTAAGATCCGTGATACAGCAGGTTATCGTCAGTTTCTAAATGGGTCTTTCCTCACACATCTTTAAAAGTCCTTCCAATCCGTGCTAACGGCTTCCCGGCTCTAAGGAGCGCCAACGTGGCGGTAATAAGAAAATGTGTGGTCCAAATTCTACCAATGAAGTGGGTAGCTCGGCCTATGCCCCGCCCACCATTCCTTACAGCCAATAATCTTCATAAGTCTTCGCAGCTCCCGCCCATTCTTAGAGCAGCGTCGAGCTTCCTGCCTATACCCGCCTGAGCGCTGTAAAGCCGCTATATATGCGCCTCTCTTCATCCTCCCTAGACCGGAGGGCCCTCTGCCCTGTCTTTAGTGAAGGCGTAGGGAACAGCATCGGATACCACCGAAGGCACAAGACCGCAGAACTTAGTCTCACAAACAGCAGCGGAAGGAAAGGAAAGAGAAAGAACTGCTTGGGTCGTTCACTTCACGCCCACCACCTTGACCCGGAAGTACTCTCCACTCCGCCTCCCCCATTCTCGGTTGAAAAGGGAAGAGAAGGACCGCCAGTTCTGGCCCGGCATGCCTTGGGCTTCCGGTGACCTCTGGCCCTTTTCTGTCGTCCGCTCTTGCTGCTGGGCGTGCTCGCTCGCTCACTGCTTTCCTTCCGAGACTTCTTCCCGTTTTCGTTCGCACGCTGCCTTGTGACTGTGGCGCCCGCGACAAGAAGGGAGGTGGTGGTGGAGGACGCCCGTCATGGCCGCCTCTAAGCCTGTGGAGGCGGCGGTGGTCGCAGCGGCTGTGCCCAGCTCCGGGAGTGGGGTGGGCGGCGGCAGTGCGACTACAGGCCCGGGCACCGGGGGCCTGCCGCGATGGCAGCTCGCGCTAGCAGTCGGAGCGCCCCTGTTGCTGGGTGCGGGTGCCATGTACCTGTGGAGCCGGCAGCGGCGGCGCCGGGAGACCGGAGGCCGAGGCAATGCCGGCGGCCTGAAGCGCAACAGTGAACGGAAGACCCCGGAGGGCCGGGCAAGTCCGGCTCCGGGCAGCGGACACCCCGAAGGTCCCGGTGCTCACCTGGAAATGGTGAGAAGCAGCCCCGGGCCATGGAGGTGGAGCCCGGCGGGTGCAGCCTTTGCTTGACGGGTGTGCCTGTCTGGGGGCTTCCCATCAGACAGAGGCAGCCAAGTGGCAGCACTTTGGTTTGGGGAAACTCAGTTCTGGCAGCCTTTATTGAGATTGAAGTAGCCTGAGGGCACAGGTTAGCGGCCTTCGTTGACGGTTTCCTTTTGGTTTCAGAAAAATATTTGTTTTTCTTCTCAGTGACACAGCATTTATCCCTACCAGGTATGGGGACGTTTGCAAATGTGATGATTGTGTTTAATTAACTAATGAAGGAAGCCAATGACCTTAACGATTGGTACGTTATGGTATGAATTGCTTTGGTAATTTTCAAGGCCTGGAACTTGGTAATAACTTTTTAATAAGGGGCTACTCCCCTTTTTTTGAAGTGTTTTAGGGTGGAAGATAGGTAAGTACAGTGACTGTTGTTAATGAGAGTAGAAAGGGTGTTTCAGGAGCATTCATTTCATCTGTGGGAATAAGTTTTTAAACCTTTGGGGTAGAAGCATCTTAAATTCATTTTAAAATTTTAACCTGCGTGAAACAGATTCTGTGATGTTAAACCGTGCATCGGAATGTGATGAACTGCTTTGTATGGTTTTGTTGAACTGACTGTTAAATCCTTTTGGTATCTGACAGCTGTGGGGGAATTGGCCTAGCTGCGTTTTACAATACTAGATGAAATGAGGTGGTGTAAAGCAATTTATCTGAGTCTGGAATTGTACAATGCAGTTACAGAGTAAATCAGAGTTCAGAGAAACCATTGATCAAATAACTCCCAGTTGTATACATTTGCAAGCTATTTCCACATTATATTATTAAAATTGAAAACTAAGTAGTCAGATAAACTTTATTTTATTTATTTATATTTTTTTGCATTTTGTCGTTTTTTTAGGACCGCATCCGCGGCACGTGGAGGTTCCCAGACTAGGGGTTGAATCGGAGCTACAGCCACAGCAACGCGAGATCCAGGCGGTGTCTGCGACCTACACAACAGCTCACAGCAATTCTGGATCGTTAACCAACTGAGCAAGGCCAGGGATCGAACCCGTAACCTCATAGTTCCTAGTCAGATTTGCTAACCGCTGTGCCACAATGGGAACTCCCAGTCAGATTAACTTTAAAGGAAATATTGATGTTGGAACGAACTACCTTAGTTTAGTGCATACCATATATCAGACCTTGAGAGAGCCATATAATCCTCTAATGGGACAGTAAAATACTACTTTAAAATATATAGGGAGAAAAGACCCAATACAAATATGCTGGAAGAATTCATGGACTGTGAAAACTAGGAGATAATGTGCTTTATATTGGGCTCTCCAGCATAGTTACCTCGGGAAAGTCATTTTATCTCTGACGTTAGTGTCATCGCTCTAGAATAAGAGAATTAAAATATTGGATCTCTTACATTTCTTCCAGCCCTAAAAATTGATGATTGTGAGTGCTGTTAATGAGAGTGGTAATCAAGGCAATTCTTTGAATTAGTCATCATTTGTCTTTTTATTTTCATATTTCCGAAATTCTCTGATCATTTCTTCTTTCACTTATTAATTTTAATCACAGAACAATAGTGGATGAGTGAAAAATACATAAAAGTTCTCCATTTTATAATAATCACAAACATAAAGATAACTTCTATGAAAGAAACTGGGTTTTGACATTTCATTGCAGTTTCAAATACTATCCCATCTCACCTGCTTGGCATTTGATAGAATTTAGCAAACTGTCTTTCAGATTGTAGCTTTCCTTAAATCCCGTTTTTAGTTTTTCATTGTTGTCTAGGTCAACACTGTGCTGATGTTTAAATTTCATGATGTTTTGTGGTTTTATCAGAACACTTTTCTTATTTACCTGACTTCAGTTAGAAATTAGACTTTAAGGGTTTTCCCGTTGTGGTTCAGTGGGTTAAGAACCTGATGTTGTCTCCGTGATAATGCAGGTCAATCCCTGGCCTCACTCAGTGGGTTAAAGGATCCCACCTTGCTGCAAGCTGTGGCATAGGGTCAGTGTTGATCCTGTGTTGTGGTGGCTGTGCCATAGGCCCAGCTGCAGCTCTGATTTGACCGCTTGCCTGGGAACTTCCATATACCACAGATTTGGCCATAAAAAAGAAAGAAAAGGACTTTAAGATTGACTTCTTTGTATTAAGTTAAACTGCTTTAAAATGATTACTTTTGACCCAAGATAAAACTGAACAAAACACTTACATATACTGTTGTTTTTCTTGTGGAATTTGTGGTATTGTACCTGTATCTTGTAGTCTAATCCTTAGAGTTATTATTAGGCTATCTAAATATAACTGACCACAGATTATAATTTTTATTATCTGTGGTTGGACAAATTGTTTTATACTTGAATAGCACCTTTAAATTGTCAGCCTCAGTGGGTTTTGTAAATAAGCATTTGTTTGAAATGATAGAAAAACTAGTAGAATCCTGGAGTTCCTGTTGTGACTCAGTGTTAATAAACCCAACTAGTATCCATGAGGCTGCGGGGGCCTTGACCAGTGGGTTAAGGATCTGGCCTTATCATGAGATGTGGTATAGGTCCCAGATGAGGCTTGAGGCTTGGCTCTGGTGTTGCTGGGGCAGTTGTAGCTAGGCCAGCAGCTGCATCTCCGTTTCGCCCCTTAGCTTGGGAATTTCCATATGCTGCGAGTACAGCCCGAAAAAGGAAAACAGGTAGAATCCTGATGCTTTTCTTTCTACACCTGAGCAATAGCTATAATTTTTCAGGGGATGAAGAAATGGACAAATGTCAGTTCAGGGTTCAATAAATTAGTGTATAAAATGGAAAATTAGTGGTTGTTGTCTCTTGGCTTACATTTGCCTTAATGTAAAATTAATGGGCTTCTTTCTACTGTGTTTGAGATTTTCATGTACAGGCAGACTATCCAGTTATCTTTTTTCTAGGATAGTAAACACTTGCAAAAGCAAAATTTCGTATTTTGTTTGATTAGTGAGGATTTTAGGCTTTCATCAAAGGTATCTAGTCAAAGCTGATAGCATCTGAGATTGAGATACTTAAAGTATTAATCATTTTCTATTTGGGACTGTTATAAAATCTACCATGATGTGCAATTTTGTTTCAGTAATTTGTGTTGAAAACTTGAAGAGTTAGAGGTTTTTTTAATTTGGTAAGGTTCTTTGTCAGTTATCTAATCCACGGGTCTTCTTAGTCTCTGGGCCGGAGTTAACACAGGGGAGCACCATACCCACATATTTACTAAGCATGGTATCTGGCTGCGCAAATGTTTAAGGTATTTCTTTTTTCAAATAACCTGTGGTATTTTTTTTTAATGTATATTTATTTATTATTGACTTTATACTAACATTTTATCCATTTGTTTTTGTCTTTTTTGTCTCTTTAGGGCCACACCTGCAGCATATGGAGGTTCCCAGTCTAGGGGTCCAGTCGTAGCTACAGCTGCCAGCCTACGCCACAGCAAGGCAGGATGCAAGCTATGTCTATGACCTGCACCACAGCTGACGGCCACGCCGGATCCTTAACCCACTGAGTGAGGCCAGGGATCAAACCCGCCACCTCATGGTTCCTAGTTGGATTCGTTTCTGCTGCACCACGACCGTAACTCCGTATCCATTTGTTTTTAATCTGATGATTTTTCTTTTTATTTATTTTTATTTTTTTTGTCTTTTTGCCTTTATCTAGGGCCGCACCCGTGGCATATGGAGGTTCCCAGGCTAGGGGTCTAACAGGAGCTGTAGCTGCCGGCCTTCGCCACAGCCACAGCAACGCGGGATCCGAGCCGCGTCTGCGGCCTACACCACAGCTCACGGCAACGCCAGATCCTTAACTCACTGAGCAAGGCCAGGGATCGAACCCGCAACCTCATGGTTCCTAGTCGGATTTGTTAACCACTGAGCCACGAAGGGAACTCCTGATGATTTTTAAAGAAGCAGTTATTATAGTGTTCAAGTTTTTTTTTTCTTATGTTACAGAGGCGTTATCCCACATGAAATGTTTAGGAACCACTTGCCTAAGTCAGCCGTCTTCATTAAGGGAGAAATGTACCTAAACATTTTAGTAAAGGGATGAAAAACTAAGCAGTCTGCCATTATATAAGTCATGTTTGAAATGAAATAATTCTCCCCCCTCCCCATGATCTGTTTCTAATCATTAAAAAAAAAAAAATCAGGATCATCAGTAACATTCATTTTTTCCGTGGGAGGGGTGCAACACTTGTGGCATACAGAAGTTCCTGAGCTAGGTGTTGAATTGGAGCTGCAGGCCTCATCTATGACCTACGCCTCAGGTTGTGGTAACATTGGATCCTTAACCCACTGAGCAGGGCCAGGGGTCGAACCCATGTCCTCATGGGTACTAGTCAGGTTCTTAACCCACTGAGCCACAGTGGAAACTGCAGGGTTACCAGTGACATTCTTAGATAAATAAGTCCAGTGAACACCTTTCAGTCTTTATCTTACTTGATTCTTTCCAGTATTTGATGTTGTCTTCTGTTTATTTTGTAATTTTTCCTTTGGCTTCTGAGACACTACATTCTCCTGATTTTCTTGGCTTTTTTTAAACTTCCTAATACCTCTCTTGCTGATTATTTTTGGTCTCCTTTCCAGGCTCATTTCTCTGCCTCTTTCTTTTTATGACCTTCATGGTTCTATCGTAGCATTCTTATATTTCATACGTGCGGTGGGCGCTTACTTGCTGTCCAGCAGCTTCACTTAACACTTATATACTGATGGGCCCTTAATTTCTTGTTTATAGTCCACACTTCTCAAGAGGCCCAGATTTAAAGAAAATCTTCACCTTATTACCTTACAAGTATTTCACTGCAGACCCTGTATTTCCTGAGAATACTCTTTATCAATTAATGTGTATCATCTAACTAGTTTCCCAAGCCAGAAACTTGGATATCATCCCTCACTTTTTATTCTTCTCGTGTTCTCCACATTCAATCTAGAAAAACATCCAGAATATTCTGCTTAAGTATCTCACTATTCCATTCCCACTGCTAATGTTTCTTAACTGAATAACTGATACTCTCATTAGTGTCTTCTGCCAATCAATTTTGTTACTACTAGAGTAATCCAGCAGTCCCCTACTTAAAACCATTAAGTTGTGTTCTGCTCGTTGGTTTCAAGTTCAAACTCCTCATGATATAAAACCCTCTGATCATGATTTTGCTTACCTTTTCATCTCTTGCCACTTCCTCTTGTTTTTTTGCTTTGGATATTCTGTAACTGCCCAATACCTTTACTTTCTCATCCTTCAGGTCACAGCAAGTAGGTTATTTCACCTTTCTGAATACTCTTCATTTCTAAGCATACCACTATGTGATTATATAACACTGAAGTTTTCTATAGCATTTACTGCATGGTACTACTGTTGTTTATGTCTTTCCTACTAAACTCTTAAATATGTGAAGGCTGGGACTGGTTCTGTTTCTTACCATTTTTCAGAACCTAATATGTAGGTGTTGAGTGAATAAACCAGTGAAGTTTCATTATTTGGCCCTTTAAAAAAAATCCCACAAATTGAATATTTTTTTCAAAATTACCAGCTTTTTACTTGTATTCCACCAGTTTGTCCTAGGAATTGGTATAACAGTCTTAAATTTCATTTAGGCATTCTGTTTATAAATCACTTGATTTTGTATGAACTACAACCATAATCATGCAGGAACAACATTCCTATAAGTAGATTCTTCTTAACTAAAGATTGCTCTGTGTTATGATTTAGTAGGTGGGGTTAGTTGTAGACTTAAAATTTCAGGAGATAATATGGGAAAGGACTTTATTATCTTAGGGTTTTTTTTTTTTTTTGGCTTTTGTAGTTTTAGGGCCGCACCTGTGGCATGTGGAGGTTCCCAGGCTGTGGATCTAATCGGAACTGTTGCTGCCAGCCTACGCCACAGCCACAGTAATGCGGGATCCAAACCGAATCTGCAGCCTACACCACAGCTCACAGCAACACCGGATGGTTAACCCACTGAGCGATGCCAGGGATCGAAACTGCAACCTCATGGTTCCTAGTCGGATTCGTTTCTGCTGCGCCACGATGGGAACTCCTGTACAGCTGGGATTTCAATTTTTAAAATATGCTTTTGGAATTTGGTAAATCTAAGGGACTAAAGCTGTTTTACCCTCTGCAATTTCAGTTACAGCAAGCTACAGTCTGAAAATATTAAATGGAAAATTCTTTTTTTTTTCTTTTTAGGGCCACACGCATGTCATATGGAAGTTCCCAGACTAGGGGTCCAATTGGAGCTACAGCTGCTGGCCACAGCCACAGCAAGGCCAGATGCAAACCACGTCTGTAACCTACACCACAGCTCATGGCAATGCCGGGTCCTTAACCAACTGAAAGAGAGGCCAGGGATCGAACTTGAGTCCTCATGGATACTTCCTAGTTGGATTCGTTACTGCTGTGCGACAACAGGAACTCCAGAAAATTCTAGAAATAATTCATAAATTTTAAATTGTGTGCCATTCTGAGTGGCATTATGAATCCTCACACGGTCCCACTCTGTCCTATCCTGGTTGTGAATCATACCTTCGTCCAGCATATATGCTGCTCTTTAGTCACTTTGTAGCTATCAGATCGACTGGTGCACTAGCAACTCTTATTTTACTTAATGATGGCCTAAAGCACAAGAGTAGTGATCCTGGCAATTCAGATATTCCAAGGAGAGGCTGTTTTTTTTTTTTTTTT